>JAVTVJ010004326.1:0-11347 GCA_034509425.1 Eopsaltria australis
GTCAAGGCTGGAACTCAACAAGGATGACTTTTGGGGTAAAAGGCCCAGTTGGGTGGGAAAGCCAATGTTGGGTGGAAAAGTCAATGTTCAATGTCAATGGGAAAAATTTTGGGATAAAAACGCCCCCGTTGGACCAAACCCGAAGACTTTGGTCAATGGGGATGAATTTTGGGATAAAAACGCTCCAGTTGGGTAGAAAAGTCAAAGTTGGGCATCAATGAGGATGGATTTGTGATAAAAATGCCCCAATTGGACGGAAAAGTCAGTGTTGGGTGGAAAGGTCAATGTTCAACATCAATGGGACAAATTTTGAGATAAAAACGCCCCCGTTGGACCAAACCGGAAGATTTTGGTCAATGGAGATGAATTTTGGGATAAAAACGCTCCAATTGGATGGAAAAGTCAACGTTGGGTGGAAAACTCAATATAGGACCTCAATGGGGACAAATTTTATGATAAAAACGCCCCCATCCTACCAAAACCCAAGATTTTGGTCAATGGGGGTGAATTTTGGGATGAAAACGCCCCAATTGGGTGAAAAAGTCAACGGTGGATGGAAAAGTCAAGGTTGGAACTCAACAGGGATGAGTTTTGGGATAAAAGCGCTCCAATTGGACGGAAAATTCAACATTGGGTGGAAAAGCCAATATTGAACCTCAATGGGGACAAATTTCGGGATAAAAACGCCCCCGTTGGACCAAAACTCCAAGATTTTGGTCAATGGGGGTGAATTTTGAGATAAAAACGCTCCATTTGGGTGAAAAAGTCAACGTTGGATGGAAAAGTCAAGGTTGGATCTCAACAGGGATGAGTTTTGGGATAAAAACGCTCCAATTGGATGGAAAAGTCAACGTTGGGTGGAAAACTCAATATTGGACCTCAATGGGGACAAATTTTAGGATAAAAACGCCCCCATCCTACCAAAACCCAAGATTTTGGTCAATGGGGGTGATTTTTGGGATAAAAACGCCCCAATTGGGTTAAAAAGTCAACGTTGGATGGAAAAGTCAAGGTTGGAACTCAACAGGGATTAGTTTTGGGATAAAAACGCTCCAATTGGACGGAAAATTCAACATTGGGTGGAAAAGCCAATATTAGACCTCAATGGGGACAATTTTCGGGATAAAAACGCCCCCGTTGGACAAAACCCCAACAGTTTGGTCAATGGGGATGAATTTTGGGATAAAAATGCTCCAATTGGACGGAAAAGTCAACATTGGGTGGAAAACTCAATATTGGACTTCAAGGGAGAAAAATTTTGGGATAAAAATGCCCCTGTTGGACCAAACCCCAAGACTTTGTTCAATGGGGTAGAATTTTGGGGTAAAAATGCTCCAGTTAGGTAGAAAAGTCAAGGTTGGAAATCAACAAGGATGAATTTTGGGTAAAAACGCCGAGTTGGGTGGGAAAGCCAATGTTGGGTGGAAAGGTCAATGTTCAATGTTAAAGGGAAAAATTTCGGGATAAAAACGCCCCCGTTGGACCAAACCCCAAGACTTAGGTCAATGGGGATGGGTACACAGGATGAAGCATGGTGGGTGAAAAAAGTCAACTGGATGGAAAAGTCAAGGTTGGAACTCAACAGGGATGAGTTTTAAGATAAAAACGATCCAATTGGATGGAAAACTCAATGATGGGTGGAAAAGTCAATGTTGGACCTCAATAGGGACAAATTTTGGGAAAAAAACGCCCCCGTTGGACCAAACCCCAACATTTTGGTCAATGGGGATGAATTTTGGGATAAAAACGTCCCCAGTTGAGTGAAAAAGTCAACATTGGATGGAAAAGTCAAGGTTGGAACTCAACAGGGATGAGTTTGGGATAAAAACACTCCAATTGGATGGAAAACTCAACTTTGGGTGGAAAACTCAATATTGGACTTCAATGGAGACAAATTTTGGGATAAAAACGCCCCCCATCCTACAAAAGCCAATTTTTGGTCAGTAGGGATAATTTTAGGATAAGCAATTGGGTTAAAAAGTCAACGTTGGATGGAAAAGTCAAGGTTGGAACTCAACAGGGATTAGTTTTGGGATAAAAGCGCTCCAATTGGACGGAAAATTCAACATTGGGTGGAAAAGCCAATATTAGACCTCAATGGGGACAATTTTCGGGATAAAAACGCCCCCGTTGGACAAAACCCCAACATTTTGGTCAATGGGGATGAATTTTGGGATAAAAATGCTCCAATTGGACGGAAAAGTCAACATTGGGTGGAAAACTCAATATTGGACTTCAAGGGAGAAAAATTTTGGGATAAAAACGCCCCCATTGGACCAAACCCCAAGACTTTGGTCAATGGGGAAGAATTTTGGGGTAAAAATGCTCCAGTTGGGTAGAAAAGTCAAGGTTGGAAATCAACAAGGATGAATTTTGGGTAAAAAGGCCGAGTTGGGTGGGAAAGCCAATGTTGGGTGGAAAAGTCAATGTTCAATGTCAATGGGAAAAATTTCGGGATAAAAACGCCCCCGTTGGACCAAACCCCAAGACTTAGGTCAATTAGGATGAATTTTGGGATGAAAACGCCCCAATTGGGTGAAAAAGTCAACGTTGGATGGAAAAGTCAAGGTTGGAACTCAACAGGGATGAGTTTTGGGATAAAAGCGCTCCAATTGGACGGAAAATTCAACATTGGGTGGAAAAGCCAATATTGGCCCTCAATGGGGACAAATTTCGGGATAAAAACGCCCCCGTTGGAACAAACCCCAAGATTTTGGTCAATGGGGATGAATTTTGAGATAAAAACGCTCCATTTGGGTGAAAAAGTCAACGTTGAATGGAAAAGTCAAGGTTGGATCTCAACAGGGATGAGTTTTGGGATAAAAACGCTCCAATTGGATGGAAAAGTCAACGTTGGGTGGAAAACTCAATATTGGACCTCAATGGGGACAAATTTTAGGATAAAAACGCACCCGCTGGACCAAAATCCAAGATTTTGGTCAATGGGGGTGAATTTTGGGATGAAAACGCCCCAATTGGGTGAAAAAGTCAACGTTGGATGGAAAAGTCAAGGTTGGAACTCAAAAGGGATGAGTTTTGGGATAAAAGCGCTCCAATTGGACGGAAAATTGAACATTGGGTGGAAAAGCCAATATTGGACCTCAATGGGGACAAATTTTGGGATAAAAACGCCCCCGTTGGACCAAACCCCAACATTTTGGTCAATGGGGATGAATTTTGGGAAAAAAATGCTCCAATTGGACGGAAAAGTCAACATTGGGTGGAAAAGTCAAGGTTGGATCTCAACAGGGATGAGTTTTGGGATAAGCGTAATTGGATGGAAAAGTCGCGTTAGGTGGAAAACTCAATATTGGACCTCAATGGGACAAATTTTTGGGATAAAACTCCCCATCCTACAGGCAATTTTTGGTCAATGGGGATGAATTTTGGGATAAAAACGCTCCATTTGGGTGAAAAAGTAAACGTTGGATGTAAAAGTCAAAGTTGGAACTCAACAGGGATGAGTTTTGCGATAAAAGCGCTCCAATTGGACGGAAAATTCAACATTGGGTGGAAAAGCCAATATTGGACTTCAATGGGGACAAATTTTGGGATAAAAACGCCCCCGTTGGACCAAACCTAACGTTTGGTGTGGGGATGGTACAGGATAAAAGTGCTCCATTTGGGTGAAAAAGTCAACGTTGGATGGAAAAGTCAAGGTTGGATCTCAACAGGGATGAGTTTTGGGAAAAAAACGCCCCAATTGGATGGTAAAGTCAACGTTGGTTGAAAAAGTCAATATTGGACCTCAACGGGGACAAATTTTGGGATAAAAACGCCCCCGTTGGACCAAACCGGAAGAGTTTGGTCAATGGGGATGAATTTTGGGATAAAAACGCTCCAATTGGATGGAAAAGAAAACGTTGGGTGGAAAAGCCAATATTGGACCTCAATGGGGACAAATTTTGGGATAAAAACGCCCCATCCCACCAAACCCAAGATTTTGGCCAATGTAGTGAATTTGGGATGAAAACGCCCCAATTGGGTGAAAAGTCAACGCTGGATGGAAAAGTCAAGGTTGGATCTCAACAGGATGAGTTTTGGGGATAAAAACGCCCAATCTGACTCCGAAAATTCAACATTGGGTGGAAAAAGCCACATTGGACCTGAATGGGGACAAATTTTGATTAAACGTCTCCCCATTGGACCAAACCCCAACATTTTGGTCAATGGGATGAATCTTGAGATAAAAATCATTCCACTTAAGTGAAAAAATAACGTTGGATGGAAAAGTCAAGGTTGGAACTCAACAGGGATTACTTTGATAAAAAGCGCCCAATCTGGACGGAAAATTCAACATTGGGTGGCGCCATAATATTAGACCTCAATGGGGACAAATTTCGGATGAAAACGCCTTCATTGACCCAAACCCCAAGATTTTGGTCAATGGGGATGAATTTTGGGATAAAAACGCTCCAATTGGACGGAAAAGTCAACATTGGGTGGAAAACTCAATATTGGACTTCAAGGGGGAAAAATTTTGGGATAAAAATGCCCCTGTTGGACCAAACCCAAAGACTTTGTTCAATGGGGAAGAATTTTGGGGTAAAAATGCTCCAGTTGGGTAGAAAAGTCAAGGTTGGAAATCAACAAGGATGAATATTGGGTAAAAAGGCCGAGTTGGGTGGGAAAGCCAATGTTGGGTGGAAAAGTCAATGTTCAATGTCAATGGGAAAAATTTCGGGATAAAAACGCCCCCGTTGGACCAAACCCCAAGACTTTGGTCAATGGGGATGAATTGTGGGATAAAAAAGCTCCAGTTGGGTGAAAAAGTCAACGTTGGATGGAAAAGTCAAGGTTGGATCTCAACAGGGATGAGTTTTGAGATAAAAACTCTCCAATTGGACGGAAAAGTCAACGTTTGGTGAAAAAGTCAATATCCAACATCAACGGGGACAAATTTTGAGATAAAACCGCCCCCGTTGGACCAAACCGGAAGAGTTTGGTCAATGGGGATGAATTTTTGGGATAAAAACGTCCCAATTGAGTGAAAAAGTCAACGTTGGATGGAAAAGTCAAGGTTGGATCTCAACAGGGATGAGTTTTGGGATAAAACGCTCCAATTGGACGGAAAAGTCAACGTTGGGTGGAAAAGCCAATATTGGACTTCAATGGGGACAAATTTTAGGATAAAAACGCCCCAATTGGGTAGAAAAGTCAACGTCGGACATCAACGAGGATGGATTTGGAATAAAAAATGCCCAGTTGGGTGGAAAAGCCAACGCTGGGCCTCAAGGGGGATGGATTTTTGGATAAAAACACCCAGTTGGGTGGAAAAGTCAAGATTCAACATCAATGGGACAAATTTCTGGATAAAAACGATCCCTTTGGACCAAACCCCAAGATTTTGGTCAATGGGGAAGAATTTTGGGGTACAAACTCCCTAATTGTATGGAAACATCAATGTTGGACCTCAATGGGGATGAATTTGGGGTAAAAAGGCCCAGTTGGGTGGAAAAGCCAATGTTGGGTGGAAAAGTCAAGGTTCAACATCAATGGGACAAATTTTGGGATAAAAACGC
This sequence comes from Eopsaltria australis, assembly GCA_034509425.1. Classification (NCBI taxonomy): domain Eukaryota; kingdom Metazoa; phylum Chordata; class Aves; order Passeriformes; family Petroicidae; genus Eopsaltria; species Eopsaltria australis. Next base: position 5,523 of record JAVTVJ010004326.1, read on the forward strand.
CCCCGTTGGATCAAAACCCACAACTTTGGCCAATGGGGATGAATTTTGGGATAAAAATGCTCCATTTGGGTAGAAAAGTCAACGTTGGGCATCAATGAGGATGGATTTGTGATAAAAATGCCCCAATTAGATGGAAAAGTCAGTGTTGGGTGGAAATGACAATGTTCAACATCAATGGGAGAAATTTTGAGATAAAAACGCCCCCGTTGGACCAAACCCCAAGATTTTGGTCAATGGGGATGAATTTTGGGATAAAAACGCTCCAATTGGATGGAAAAGTAAACATTGGATGGAAAACTCAATATTGGACTTCAACGGGGACAAATTTCGGGATAAAAACGCCCCCGTTGGACCAAACCCCAACATTTTGGTCAATGGGGATGAATTTTGGGATAAAAACACCCCAATTGGAGGGAATAGTCAACATTGGGTGGAAAACTCAATATTGGACTTCAATGGGGAAAAATTTTGGGATAAAAATGCCCCTGTTGGACCAAACCCCAAGACTTTGGTCAATGGGGGAGAATTTTGGGGTAAAAATGCTCCAGTTGGGTAGAAAAGACAAGGTTGGAAATCAACAAGGATGAATTTTGGGTAAAAAGGCCGAGTTGGGTGGGAAAGCCAATGTTGGGTGGAAAAGTCAATGTTCAATGTCAATGGGAAAAATTTCGGGATAAAAACGCCCCCATTTAACCAAACCCCAAGACTTAGGTCAATGGGGATGAATTTTGGGATAAAAACGCTCCAGTTGGGTGAAAAAGTCAACGCTGGATGGAAAAGTCAAGGTTGGATCTCAACAGGGATGAGTTTTGGGATAAAAACGCTCCAATTGGATAGAAAAGTCAACATTGGGTGAAAAAGTCAATATTGGACTTCAATGGGGACAAATTTCAGGATAAAAACGCCCCGTTGGACCAAACCCCAACATTTTGGTCAATGGGGATGAATTTTTGGGATAAAAATGCCGCAATTGTGTGGAAAAGCCAATGTTGGATGGAAAAGTCAAGGTTCAACATCAATGGGACAAATTTTGGGATAAAAACGCCCCCGTTGGACCAAACCCCAAGATTTTGGCCAATGGGGATGAATTTTTGGGATAAAAACGCTCCAATTGGATGGAAAAGTAAACGTTGGGTGGAAAAAAAAATATTGGACCTCAATGGGGACAAATTTCAGGATAAAAATGCCCCCGTTAGACCAAAACCAAACATTTTGGTGAATGGGGACAAATTTTGAAATAAAAACGCCCCCTGTTGGACCAAACCCCAAGACTTTGGTCAATGGGGATGAATTTTTGGGATAAAAACGCTCCATTTGGGTAGAAAAGTCAAAGTTGGGCATCAATGAGGATGGATTTGTGATAAAAATGCCCCAATTGGGTGGAAAAGCCAGTGTTGGGTGGAAAAGTCAATGTTCAACATCAATGGGACAACTTTTGAGATAAAAACGCCCCCGTTGGACCAAACCCCAAGATTTTGGTCAATGGGGATGAATTTTTGGGATAAAAATGCCCCAGTTGTGTGGAAAAGCCAATGTTGGGTGAAGAAGTCAAGATTCAACATCAATGGGACAAAATTTGAGATAAAAACGCCCCCGTTGGACCAAAACCCAAATTTTGGTGAATGGGGATGAATTTTGGGATGAAAACGCTCCAATTGGATGAAAAAGTCAACGCTGGATGGAAAAGTCAAGGTTGGATCTCAACAGGGATGAGTTTTGGGATAAAAACGCCCCAATTGGATGGAAAAGTCAACGTTGGGTGAAAAAGTCAATATTGGACCTCAACTAGGACAAATTTTGGGATAAAAACGCCCCCGTTGGACCAAACCGGAAGAGTTTGGTCAATGGGGATGAATTTTGGGATAAAAACGCTCCAATTGGGTGAAAAAGACAACGTTGGGTGGAAAACTGAATATTGGACCTCAATGGGGACAAATTTTAGGATAAAAACGCCCCCATCCTACGAAAACCCAAGATTTTGGTCAATGGGGAAGAATTTTGGGATGAAAACGCCCCAATTGGGGTAAAAAGTCAACGTTGGATGGAAAAGTCAAGGTTGGATCTCAACAGGGATGAGTTTTGGGATAAAAACGCTCCAATTGGACGGAAAATTCAACATTGGGTGGAAAAGCCCATATTGGACCTCAATGGGGACAAATTTTGGGATAAAAACGCCCGCATTGGTCAAAACCCCAACATTTTGGTCAATGGGGATGAATTTTGGGATAAAAATGCTCCAATTGGACGGAAAAGTCAACATTGGGTGGAAAACTCAATATTGGACTTCAAGGGGGAAAAATTTTGGGATAAAAATGCTCCTGTTGGACCAAACCCCAAGACTTTGTTCAATGAGGAAGAATTTTGGGGTAAAAATGCTCCAATTGGATAGAAAAGTCAAGGCTGGAGCTCAACAAAGATGACTTTTGGGGTAAAAGGCCCAGTTGGGTGGGAAAGCCAATGTTGGGTGGAAAAGTCAATGTTCAATGTCAATGGGAAAAATTTCGGGATAAAAACGCCCCCGTTGGACCAAACCCCAAGACTTAGGTCAATGGGGATGAATTTTGGGATAAAAACGCTCCAGTTAGGTGAAAAAGTCAACGCTGGATGGAAAAGTCAAGGTTGGATCTCAACAGGGATGAGTTTGGGGATAAAAACGCTCCAATTGGACGGAAAAGTCAACTTTGGGTGGAAAAGCCAATATTGGACTTCAATGGGGACAAATTTTAGGATAAAAACGCCCCAATTGGGTAGAAAAGTCAACGCCGGACATCAACGAGGATGGATTTGGAATAAAAATGCCCAGTTGGGTGGAAAAGCCAACGCTGGGCCTCAAGGGGGATGGATTTTTGGATAAAAACACCCAGTTGGGTGGAAAAGTCAAGATTCAACATCAATGGGACAAATTTCGGGATAAAAACGTTCCCTTTGGACCAAACCCCAAGATTTTGGTCAATGGGGAAGAATTTTGGGGTAAAAACTGCCTAATTGTATGGAAAAGTCAATGTTGGACCTCAATGGGGATGAATTTGGGGTAAAAAGGCCCAGCTGGGTGGAAAAGCCAATGTTGGGTGGAAAAGTCAAGGTTCAACATCAATGGGACAAATTTTGGGATAAAAACGCCCCCGTTGGGTCAAAACCCACGACTTTGGTCAATGGGGATGAATTTTGGGATAAAAACACTCCAATTGGGTAGAAAAGTCAACGTTAAGTTTATGAGGATGGATTTGTGATAAAAATGCCCCAATTGGGTGGAAAAGTCAGTGTTGGGTGGAAAGGTCAATGTTCAACATCAATGGGACAAATTTTGAGATAAAAACGCCCCCGTTGGACCAAACCCCAAGATTTTGGTCAATGGGGATGAATTTTGGGATAAAAACGCTCCAATTGGACGGAAAAGTCAACATTCGGTGGAAAACTCAATATTGGACTTCAAGGGGGAAAAATTTTGGGATAAAAACGCCCCCGTTGGACCAAACCCCAAGACTTTGTTCAATGGGGAAGAATTTTGGGGTAAAAATGCTCCAATTGGGTGAAAAAGTCAACGCTGGATGGAAAAATCAAGGTTGGATCTCAACAGGGATGAGTTTTGGGATAAAAACGCCCCAATTGGATGGAAAAGTCAACGTTGGTTGGAAAAAGTCAATATTGGACCTCAACTATGACAAATTTTGGGATAAAAACGCCCCCGTTGGACCAAACCGGAAGAGTTTGGTCAATGGGATGAATTTTGGGATAAAAACGCTCCAATTGGATGGAAAAGTCAACGTTGGGTGGAAAACTCAATATTGGACCTCAATGGGGACAAATTTTAGGATAAAAACGCCCCCATCCTACCAAAACCCAAGATTTTGGTCAATGGGGGTGAATTTTGGGATGAAAACGCCCCAATTGGGTGAAAAAGTCAACGTTGGATGGAAAAGTCAAGGTTGGAACTCAACAGGGATGAGTTTTGGGATAAAAGCGCTCCAATTGGACGGAAAATTCAACATTGGGTGGAAAAGCCAATATTGGACCTCACCGGGGACAAATTTCGGGATGAAAACGCCCCCGTTGGACCAAACCCCAACATTTTGGCCAATGGGGTTGAATTTTTGGGATAAAAACACCCCAATTGGAGGGAATAGTCAACATTGGGTGGAAAACTCAATATTGGACTTCAAGGGGGAAAAATTTTGGGATAAAAATGCTCCTGTTGCACCAAACCCCAAGACTTTGTTCAATGGGGAAGAATTTTGGGGTAAAAATGCTCCAATTGGGTAGAAAATTCAAGGCTGGAACTCAACAAAGATGACTTTTGGGGTAAAAGGCCCAGTTGGGTGGGAAAGCCAATGTTGGGTGGAAAAGTCAATGTTCAATGTCAATGGGAAAAATTTCGGGATAAAAACGCCCCCGTTCGATCAAAACCCACGACTTTGGTCAATGGGGATGAATTTTGGGATAAAAACGCTCCAGTTGGGTGAAAAAGTCAACGCTGGATGGAAAAGTCAAGGTTGGATCTCAACAGGGATGAGTTTTAAGATAAAACGCTCCAATTGGATGGAAAAGTCAACATTGGGTGAAAAAGTCAATATTGGACTTCAATGGGGACAAATTTCAGGATAAAAACGCCCCGTTGGACCAAACCCCAACATTTTGGTCAATGGGGATGAATTTTTGGGATAAAAATGCCGCAATTGTGTGGAAAAGCCAATGTTGGATGGAAAAGTCAAGGTTCAACATCAATGGGACAAATTTTGGGATAAAAACGCCCCCGTTGGACCAAACCCCAAGATTTTGGCCAATGGGGATGAATTTTTTGGATAAAAACGCTCCAATTGGATGGAAAAGTCAACGTTGGGTGGAAAAAAAAATATTGGACCTCAATGGGAAAAAATTTCAGGATAAAAATGCCCCCGTTAGACCAAAACCAAACATTTTGGTGAATGGGGACAAATTTTGAAATAAAAACGCCCCCTGCTGTATCAAAACCCACGACTTTGGTCAATGGGGATGAATTTTGGGATAAAAACGCTCCAATTGGGTAGAAAAGTCAACGTTAAGTTTATGAGGATGGATTTGTGATAAAAATGCCCCAATTGGGTGGAAAAGTCAGTGTTGGGTGGAAAGGTCAATGTTCAACATCAATGGGACAAATTTTGAGATAAAAACGCCCCCGTTGGACCAAACCCCAAGATTTTGGTCAATGGGGATGAATTATCGGATAAAAATGCTCCAATTGGACGGAAAAGTCAACGTTGGGTGGAAAAGCCAATATTGGACTTCAATGGGGACAAATTTTAGGATAAAAACACCCCAATTGGGTAGAAAAGTCAACGTCGGACATCAACGAGGATGGATTTGGAATAAAAATGCCCAGTTGGGTGGAAAAGCCAACGCTGGGCCTCAAGGGGGATGGATTTTTGGATAAAAACACCCAGTTGGGTGGAAAAGTCAAGATTCAACATCAATGGGACAAATTTCGGGATAAAAACGCTCCCTTGGACCAAACCCCAAGATTTTGGTCAATGGGGAAGAATTTTGGGGTAAAAACTCCCTAATTGTATGGAAAAGTCAATGTTGGACCTCAATGGGGATGAATTTGGGGTAAAAAGGCCCAGTTGGGTGGAAAAGCCAATGTTGGGTGGAAAAGTCAAGGTTCAACATCAATGGGACAAATTTTGGGATAAAAACGCCCCCGTTGGATCAAAACCCACGACTTTGGTCAATGGGGATGAATTTTGGGATAAAAACGCTCCATTTGGGTAGAAAAGTCAAAGTTGGGCATCAATGAGGATGGATTTGTGATAAAATGCCCCAATTGGGCGGAAAAGTCAGTGTTGGGTGGA
>JAVTVJ010004327.1:0-22731 GCA_034509425.1 Eopsaltria australis
GGGTGAAAAAGTCAATGTTGGACCTCAACGGGGACAAATTTTGGATAAAAACGCCCCCGTTGGACCAAACCCCAACATTTTGGTCAATGGGGATGAATTTTTGGGATAAAAACGTCCCAATTGGGTGAAAAAATCAACGTTGGATAAAAAAGTCAAGGTTGGATCTCAACAGGTATGAGTTTTGGGATAAAAACGCTCCAATTGGACGGAAAAGTCAACTTTGGGTGGAAAAGCCTATATTGTACTTCCATAAGGACAAATTTTAGGATAAAAACACCCCAATTGGGTAGAAAGGTCAACGTCTAACGTCAACGAGGATGGATTTGGAATAAAAATGCCCAGTTGGGTGGAAAAGCCAACGCTGGGCCTCAAGGGGGATGGATTTTTGGATAAAAACACCCAGTTGGGTGGAAAAGTCAAGATTCAACATCAATGGGACAAAATTCGGGATAAAAACGCTCCCTTTGGACCAAACCCCAAGATTTTGGTCAATGGGGAAGAATTTTGGGGTAAAAACTGCCTAATTGTATGGAAAAGTCAATGTTGGACCTCAATGGGGATGAATTTGGGGTAAAAAGGTCCAGTTGGGTGGAAAAGCCAATGTTGGGTGGAAAAGTCAAGGTTCAACATCAATGGGACAAATTTCGGGATAAAAACGCTCCCTTTGGACCAAACCCCAAGATTTTGGTCAATGGGGAAGAATTTTGGGGTAAAAACTCGCCAATTGTATGGAAAAGTCAAAGTTTGGGCATCAATGAGATGGATTTTGTGATAAAATGTTCCCAATTGGGTGGAAAAGTTCAGTGCTTGGGTGGAAGGTCAATGTTCAACATCAATGCGGACAAATTTTGAGATAAAAACGCCCCCGTTGGACCAAACCCCAAGATTTTGGTCAATGGGGATGAATTTTGGGATAAAAACGCTCCAATTGGACGGAAAAGTCAACGTTGGGTGGAAAAGCCAATATTGGACTTCCATGGGGACAAATTTTACGATAAAAACGCCCCAATTGGGTAGAAAAGTCAACGTCGGACATCAACGAGGATGGATTTGGAATAAAAAATGCCCAGTTGGGTGGAAAAGCCAACGCTGGGCCTCAAGGGGGATGGATTTTTGGATAAAAACACCCAGTTGGGTGGAAAAGTCAAGATTCAACATCAATGGGACAAATTTCGGGATAAAAACGCTCCCTTTGGACCAAACCCCAAGATTTTGGTCAATGGGGAAGAATTTTGGGTTAAAAACTCCCTAATTGTATGGAAAAGTCAATGTTGGACCACAATGGGGATGAATTTGGGGTAAAAAGGCCCAGTTGGGTTGAAAAGCCAATGTTGGGTGGAAAAGTCAAGGTTCAACATCAATGGGACAAATTTTGGGATAAAAACGCCCCCATTGGATCAAAACCCACGACTTTGGTAAATGGGGATGAATTTTGGGATAAAAATGCTCCAATTGGATGGAAAAGTCAACGTTGGGTTTATGAGGATGGATTTGTGATAAAAATGCCCCAATTGGGTGGAAAAGTCAGTGTTGGGTTGAAAAGTCAAGGTTCAACATCAATGGGGACAAATTTTGGGATAAAAACTTCCCCATACCACCAAAACCTAAGATTTTGGTCAATGGGGGTTAATCTTGGGATAAAAACACCCCAATTGGGTGAAAAAGTCAACGTTGGATGGAAAAGTCAAGGTTGGAACTCAACAGGGATGAGTTTTGGGATAAAAACGCTCCAATTGGACGGAAATTTCAACATGGGGTGGAAAGCCAATATTGCGACCTCAATGGCGGACAAATTTTGGGATTAAAAACGCCCTCGTAGGACCAACCCCAACATTTTGCGTCAATGGGGCAGAATTTGGGATAAAAAACGCTCCATTTGGGTGAAAAAGTCAACGCTGGATTGGAAAAACCAAGAGGTTGGATCTCACAGGGGATGAGTTTTGGGATTAAAAACGATCCAATTGGATGGAAAAGTCAACGTTGGTTGAAAAAGTCAATATTGGACCTCAACGGGGACAAATTTTGGGATAAAAACGCCCCCGTTGGACCAAACCGGAAGGGTTTGGTCAATGGGGATGAATTTTGGAATAAAAACGCTCCAGTTGGGTGAAAAAGTCAATGCTGGATAAAAAAGTCAAGGTTGGATCTCAACAGGGATGAGTTTTGGGATAAAAACGCTCCAATAGGACAGAAAAGTAATCTTTGGGTGGAAAAGCCAATGTTGCATTTCAACAGGGAAAAATTTTAGGATAAAAACGCCCCAATTGGGTAGAAAAGTCAACGTCGGACATCAACGAGGATGGATTTTGAATAAAAATGCCCAGTTGGGTGGAAAAGCCAACGCTGGGCCTCAAGGGGGATGGATTTTTTGGATAAAAACACCCAGTTGGGTGGAAAAGTCAAGATTCAACATCAATGGGACAAATTTCGGGATAAAAACGCTCCCTTTGGACCAAACCCCAAGATTTTGGTCAATGGGGAAGAATTTTGGGGTAAAACTCCCTAATTGTATGGAAAAGTCAATGTTGGACCTCAATGGGGATGAATTGGGGGTAAAAAGGCCCAGTTGGGTGGAAAAGCCAATGTTGGGTGGAAAAGTCAAGGTTCAACATCATTGGGACAAATTTTGGGATAAAAACGCCCCCGTTGGATCAAAACCCACGACTTTGGTCAATGAAGATGAATTTGGGGATAAAAACGCTCCAATTGGGTTGAAAAGTCAAAGTTGGGCATCAATGAGGATGGATTTGTGATAAAAATGCCCCAATTGGGTGGAAAAGTCAGTGTTGGGTGGAAAAGTCAATGTTCAACATCAATGGGACAAATTTTGAGATAAAACGCCCCCGTTGGACCAAACCCCAAGATTTTGGTCAATGGGGATGAATTTTGGGATAAAAACGCTCCATTTGGGTAAAAAAGTCAACGCTGGATGGAAAAATCAATGTTGGATCTCAACAGGGATGAGTTTTGGGATAAAAACGATCCAATTGGATGGAAAAGTCAACGTTGGGTGGTGAGCTAATATTAGACTCATATGGGACAAATTTTAGATAAAACGCCCCAATTGGGTGGTGAAAAGTCAACGGGCCGACATCAACGAGGATGGATTTGGAATAAAAATGCCCAGTTGGGTGGAAAAGCCAACGCTGGGCCTCAAGGGGGATGGATTTTTGGATAAAAACACCCAGTTGCGTGGAAAAGTCAAGATTCAACATCAATGGGACAAATTTCGGGATAAAAACGCTCCCTTTGGACCAAACCCCAAGATTTTGGTCAATGGGGAAGAATTTTGGGGTAAAAACTCCCTAATTGTATGGAAAAGTCAATGTTGGACCTCAATGGGGATGAATTGGGGTAAAAAGGCCCAGTTGGGTGGAAAAGCCAATGTTGCGGAAAAGTCAAGGTTCAACATCAATGGGACAAATTTTGGGATAAAACGCCTGCTGGATCAAACCCACTTTGGTCAATGGGGATGAATTTTGGGATAAAAACGTCCATTTGGGTAGAAAAGTCAAAGTTGGGCATCAATGATGGATTTGTGATGTACCCCCAATTGTGTGGAAAAGCCAGTGTTGGGTGAAAGGTCAATGTTCAACATCAATGGGAGAAATTTTGAGATAAAAACGCCCCCGTTGGACCAAACCCCAAGATTTTGGTAAATGGGGATGAATTTTGGGATAAAAACGCTCCATTTGGGTAAAAAAGTCAACGTTGGATGGAAAAATCAAGGTTGGATCTCAACAGGGATGAGTTTTGGGATAGAAACGATCCAATTGGATTGAAAAGTCAACGCTGGGTGAAAAAGTCAATATTGGACCTCAACGGGGAGAAATTTTGGGATAAAAACGCCCCCGTTGGACCAAACCGGAAGAGTTTTGTCAATGGGGATGAATTTTGGAATAAAAACGTCCCAATTGGGTGAAAAAGTCAACGCTGGATAAAAAGTCAAGGTTGGATCTCAATAGGGATGAGTTTTGGGATAAAAACGCTCCAATTGGACGGAAAAGTCAACGTTGGGTGGAAAAGCCAATATTGGACTTCAATGGGGACAAATTTTAGGATAAAAACGCCCCAATTGGGTAGAAAAGTCAACGCCGGACATCAACGAGGATGGATTTGGAATAAAAATGCCCAGTTGGGTGGAAAGCCAACGCTGGGCCTCAAGGGGGATGGATTTTTGGATAAAAACACCCAGTTGGGTGGAAAAGTCAAGATTCAACATCAATGGGACAAATTTCGGGATAAAAACGCTCCCTTTGGACCAAACCCCAAGATTTTGGTCAATGGGGAAGAATTTTGGGGTAAAAACTCCCTAATTGTATGGAAAAGTCAATGTTGGACCCCAATGGGGATGAATTTGGGGTAAAAAGGCCCAGTTGGGTGGAAAAGCCAATGTTGGGTGGAAAAGTCAAGGTTCAACATCAATGGGACAAATTTTGGGATAAAACGCCCCCGTTGGATCAAAACCCACGACTTTGGTCAATGAAGATGAATTTTGGGATAAAAACGCTCCATTTGGGTAGAAAAGTCAAGGTTGGGCATCAATGAGGATGGATTTGTGATAAAAATGCCCCAATTGGGTGGGAAAGTCAGTGTTGGGTGGAAAGGTCAATGTTCAACATCAATGGGACAAATTTTGAGATAAAAACGCCCCCGTTGGACCAAACCCCAAGATTTTGGTCAATGGGGATGAATTTTGAGATAAAACGCCCATTTGGGTAAAAAAGTCAACGTTGATGGAAAAGTCCAGGCTTGGATCTCAACAGGGATGAGTTTTGGATAAAAACGCTTCCAATTGGATCGAAAAGTCAACGCTAGTGGAAAGCCAATATTGACCTCAATGTAATAAATTTAGGATAAAACGCCCCAATTGGGTAGAAAAGTCAACGCCGACATCAACGAGGATGCATTTGAATAAAAATGCCCAGTTATGGAAAGTCAACGCCATCTCAAGGATGGATTTTGATAAACACCCAGTTGCGGAAAGTCATAGTTCAATGTCAATGGGACAAATTTTGGGATAAAAACGCTCGCTTTGGACCAAACCCCAACATTTTGGTCAATGGGGAAGAATTTTGGGGTAAAAACTGCCTAATTGTATGGGAAAGTCAATGTTGGATCTCAATGGGGATGAATTTAGGGTAAAAAGGCCCAGTTGGGTGGAAAAGCCAATGTTGGGTGGAAAAGTCAAGGTTCAACATCAATGGGACAAATTTTGGGATAAAAACGCCCCCGTTGGATCAAAACCAAAGACTTTGGTCAATGGGGATGAATTTTGGGATAAAAACGGTCCATTTGGGTAGAAAAGTCAAAGTTGGGCATCAATGAGGATGGATTTGTGATAAAAATGCCCCAATTGGGCGGAAAAGTCAGTGTTGGGTGGAAAGGTCAATGTTCAACATCAATGGGACAAATTTTGAGATAAAAACGCCCCCGTTGCACAAAACCCCAAGATTTTGGTCAATGGGGATGAATTTTGGGATAAAAACGCTCCATTTGGGTGAAAAAGTAAACGTTGGATGTAAAAGTCAAAGTTGGAACTCAACAGGGATGAGTTTTGCGATAAAAGCGCTCCAATTGGACGGAAAACTCAACATTGGGTGGAAAAGCCAATATTGGACTTCAATGGAAACAAATTTTGGGATAAAAACGACCCCGTTGGACCAAACCCCAACATTTTGGTCAATGGGGAAGAATTTTGGGGTAAAAATGCTCCAATTGGGTAGAAAAGTCAAGGTTGGAAATCAACAAGGATGAATTTTGGGTAAAAAGGCCCAGTTGAGTGGGAAAGCCAATGTTGGGTGGAAAAGTCAAGATTCAACATCAATGGGACAAATTTCGGGATAAAAACGCTCCCTTTGGACCAAACCCCAAGATTTTGGTCAATTGGGAAGAATTTTGGGGTAAAAACTCCCTAATTGTATGGAAAAGTCAATGTTGGACCTCAATGGGGATGAATTTGGGGTAAAAAGGCCCAGTTGGGTGGAAAAGCCAATGTTGGGTGGAAAAGTCAAGGTTCAACATCAATGGGACAAATTTTGGGATAAAAACGCCCCCGTTGGATCAAAACCAAAGACTTTGGTCAATGGGGATGAATTTTTCGGATAAAAACGCTGCATTTGGGTAGAAAATTAAACGTCAGGCTTCAATGAGGATGGATTTGTGATAAAAATGCCCCAATTGGGAGGAAAAGTCAGTGTTGGGTGGAAAATTAAATGTTCAACATCAATGGGAAAAATTTTGAGATAAAAACGCCCTCGTTGGACCAAACCCCAAGATTTTGGTCAATGGGGATGAATTTTGGGATAAAAACGTCCCAATTGGGTGAAAAAGTAAACGTTGGATGGAAAAGTCAAGGTTGGAACTCGACAGGGATGAGTTTTGGGATAAAAACGCTCCAATTGGACAGAAAAGACAACTTTGAGTGGATAAGCCAATATTGGACTTCAATGGGGACAAATTTTAGGATAAAAACGCCCCAATTGGGTAGAAAAGTCAACGCCGGACATCAACGAGGATGGATTTGGAATAAAAATGCCCAGTTGGGTGGAAAAGACAACGCTGGGCCTCAAGGGGGATGGATTTTTGGATAAAAACACCCAGTTGGGTGGAAAGTCAAGATTCAACATCAATGGGACAAATTTCGGATAAAACGCCCTTGACCAAACCCTCAAGATTTTAATAATGGGGATGAATTTTGGGATAAAATGTCTAATGGTGGTGAAAAGTCAACGTTAAGTTTAAGGAGATGGATTTGTGATAAAATGCCCCACTACGGAAAAGTCAGTGTTGGGTGGAAAATTGAAATCGTTCAACATCAATGGGAAAAAATTTTGAGATTAAACGCCCCCCATTAACCAAACCCCAACATTTTGGTCAATGGGGATGAATTTTGAGATAAAAACGCTCCATTTGGGTGAAAAAGTCAATGTTGGATGGAAAAGTCAAGGTTGGATCTCAACCGGGATGAGTTTTGGGATAAAAACGCCCCAATTGAATGGAAAAGTCAACGTTGGGTGGAAAACTCAATATTGGACCTCAATGGGGACAAATTTTAGTATAGAAAGGCCCCCATCCTACCAAAACCCAAGATTTTGGTCAATGGAAGTGAATTTTGGGATGAAAACGCCCCAATTGGGTGAAAAAGTCAACGTTGGATGGAAAAGTCAAGCTTGGAACTCAACAGGGATGAGTTTTGGGATAAAAGCGCTCCAATTGGACGGAAAATTGAACATTGGGTGGAAAAGCCAATATTGGACCTCAATGGGAACAAATTTTGGGATAAAAACGCCCCCGTTGGACCAAACCCCAAGATTTTGGTCAATGGGGATGAATTTTGGGATAAAAATGCTCCAATTGGACGGAAAAGTCAACATTGGGTGGAAAACTCAATATTGGGCTTCAACGGGGACAAATATTGGGATAGACATGCCCCTGTAGACCAAACACCAAGACTTTGATCAATGGGGACAAATTTTGGGATAAAAACGCCCCAATTGGGTAGAAAAGTCAACGTCGGACATCAACGAGGATGGATTTGGAATAAAAATGCCCAGTTGGGCGGAAAAGCCAACGCTGGGCCTCAAGGGGGATGGATTTTTTGGATAAAAACACCCAGTTGGGTGGAAAAGTCAAGATTCAACATCAATGGGACAAATTTCGGGATAAAAACGCCCCCGTTGGACCAAACCCCAAGATTTTGGTCAATGGGGAAGAATTTTGGGATAAAAACGCTCCTGTTGGGTGAAAAAGTCAACGCTGGATGGAAAAGTCAAGGTTGGATCTCAACAGGGATGAGTTTTATAATAAAAACGCTCCAATTGGATGGAAAAGTCAACGTTGGGTGAAAAAGTCACTATTGGACTTAAATGGGGACAAATTTCGGGATAAAAACGCCCCGTTGGACCAAACCCCAACATTTTGGTCAATGGGGATGAATTTTTGGGATAAAAATGCCCCAGATGTGTGGAAAAGCCAATGTTGGGTGAAGAAGTCAAGGTTCAACATCAATGGGACAAATTTTGGGATAAAAACGCCCCCGTTGGACCAAACCCAACATTTTGGCAATTGGGGATGAATTTTTGGGATAAAAATGCTCCAATTGGGTAGAAAAGTAAAAGTCGGGCTTCAATGAGGATGGATTTGTGATAAAAATGCCCCAATTGGGTGGAAAAGTCAGTGTTGGGTGGAAAGGTCAGTGTTCAACATCAATGGGTCAAATTTTGAGATAAAAACGCCCCCGTAGGACCAAACCCCAAGATTTTGGTCAATGGGGATGAATTTTGAGATAAAAACGCTCCAGTTGGGTGAAAAAGTAAACGTCGGATGGAAAAATCAAGGTTGGATCTCAACAGGGATGAGTTTTGGGATAAAAACGCTCCAATTGGACGGAAAAGTCAACGTTGGGTGAAAAAGTCAATATTGGACCTCAATGGGGACAAATTTTGGGATAAAAACTCCCCCATACCACCAAAACCTAAGATTTTGGTCAATGGGGGTTAATCTTTGGATAAAAACACCCCAATTGGGTAAAAAGTCAACGTTGGATGGAAAAGTCAAGGTTGGAACTCAACAGGGATGAGTTTTGGGATAAAACCGCTCCAATTGGACGGAAAATTCAACATGGGGTGGAAAAGCCAATATTGGACCTCAATGGGGACAAATTTTGGGATAAAAACGCCCTCGTTGGACCAAACCCCAACATTTTGGTCAATGGGGATGAATTTTTGGGATGAAAACGTCCCAATTGGGTGAAAAAGTCAACGCTGGATGGAAAAAACCAAGGTTGGATCTCAACAGGGATGAGTTTTGGGATAAAAACGATCCAATTGAATGGAAAAGTCAGCGTTAGTTGAAACAGTCAATATTGGACCTCAACGGGGACAAATTTTGGGATAAAAACGCCCCCGTTGGACCAAACCGGAAGAGTTTAGTCAATGGGGATGAATTTTGGAATAAAAACGCTCCAGTTGGGTGAAAAAGTCAACGCTGGATAAAAAAGTCAAGGTTGGATCTCAACAGGGATGAGTTTTGGGATAAAAACGCTCCAATTGGGCCGGAAAAGTCAACTTTGGGTGGAAAAGCCAATGTTGCATTTCCAGGGGACAAATTTTAGGATAAAAACGCCCCAATTGGGTAGAAAAGTCAACGTCGGACATCAACGAGGATGGATTTGGAATAAAAATGCCCAGTTGGGTGGAAAAGCCAACGCTGGGCCTCAAGGGGGATGGATTTTTGGATAAAAACACCCAGTTGGGTGGAAAAGTCAAGATTCAACATCAATGGGACAAATTTCGGGATAAAAACGCTCCCTTTGGACCAAACCCCAAGATTTTGGTCAATGGGGAAGAATTTTGGGGTAAAAACTGCCTAATTGTATGGAAAAGTCAATGTTGGACCTCAATGGGGATGAATTTGGGGTAAAAAGGCCCAGTTGGGTGGAAAAGCAATGTTGGGTGGAAAAGTCAAGGTTCAACATCAATGGGACAAATTTTGGGATAAAAACGCCCCCGTTGGATCAAAACCCACGACTTTGGTCAATGGGGATGAATTTTGGGATAAAAACGCTCCATTTGGGTAAAAAGTCAAAGTTGGGCATCAATGAGGATGGATTTGTGATAAAAATGCCCCAATTGGGTGGAAAAGTCAGTGTTGGGTGGAAAGGTCAATGTTCAACATCAATGGGACAAATTTTGAGATAAAAACGCCCCCGTTGGACCAAACCCCAAGATTTTGGTCAATGGGGATGAATTTTGAGATAAAAACGCTCCATTTGGGTAAAAAAGTCAACGTTGGATGGAAAAGTCAAGGTTGGATCTCAACAGGGATGAGTTTTGGGATAAAAACGTCCCAATTGGGTGAAAAAGTCAACGTTGGGTGGAAAAGCCTATATTGGACTTCCATAAGGACAAATTTTAGGATAAAAACGCCCCAATTGGGTAGAAAAGTCAACGTCGGACATCAACGAGGATGGATTTGGAATAAAAATGCCCAGTTGGGTGGAAAAGCCAACGCTGGGCCTCAAGGGGGATGGATTTTTAGGATAAAAACACCCAGTTGGGTGGAAAAGTCAAGATTCAACATCAATGGGACAAATTTCGGGATAAAAACGCTCCCTTTGGACCAAACCCCAAGATTTTGGTCAATGGGGAAGAATTTTGGGGTAAAAACTTCCTAATTGTATGGAAAAGTCAATGTTGGACCTCAATGGGGATGAATTTGGGGTAAAAAGGCCCAGTTGGGTGGAAAAGACAATGTTGGGTGGAAAAGTCAAGGTTCAACATCAATGGGACAAATTTTGGGATAAAAACGCCCCCGTTGGATCAAAACTCACAACTTTGGCCAATGGGGATGAATTTTGGGATAAAAATGCTCCAATTGGGTAGAAAAGTCAACGTTAAGTTTATGAGGATGGATTTGTGATAAAAATGCCCCAATTGGGTGGAAAAGTCAGTGTTGGGTGGAAAGGTCAATGTTCAACATCAATGGGACAAATTTTGAGATAAGCCCCGTTGGACCAAACCCCAAGATTTTTGGTCAATGGGGATGAATTTTGGGATCACTTGGCTCCAGTTGGGTGAAAAAAGTCAGCAGCTGGATGGAAAAATCAAGGTTGGATCTCAACAGGGATGTGTTTTAAGATAAAAACGCTACAATTGGATTCAAAAGTCAGCGTTGGGTGGAAAAGCCAATATTGGACTTCAATGGGGACAAATTTTAGGATAAAAACACCCCAATTGGGTAGAAAAGTCAACGTCGGACATCAACGAGGATGGATTTGGAATAAAAATGCCCAGTTGGGTGGAAAAGCCAACGCTGGGCCTCAAAGGGGATGGATTTTTGGATAAAAACACCCAGTTGGGTGGAAAAGTCAAGATTCAACATCAATGGGACAAATTTCGGGATAAAAACGCTCCCTTTGGACCAAACCCCAAGATTTTGGTCAATGGAGAAGAATTTTGGGGTAAAAACTCCCTAATTGTATGGAAAAGTCAATGTTGGACCTCAATGAGGATGAATTTGGGGTAAAAAGGCCCAGTTGGGTGGAAAAGCCAATGTTGGGTGGAAAAGTCAAAGTTCAACATCAATGGGACAAATTTTGGGATAAAAACGCCCCCATTGGATCAAAACCCACGACTTTGGTCAATGGGGATGAATTTTGGGATAAAAACGCTCCAATTGGGTAGAAAAGTCAACGTTGGGCATCAATGAGGATGGATTTGGGATAAAAATGCCCCAATTGGGTGGAAAAGTCAGTGTTGGGTGGAAAGGTCAATGTTCAACATCAATGGGACAAATTTTGGGGTAAAAATGCCCCCGGTGGACCAAACCCCAAGATTTTGGTCAATGGGGGTGAATTTTGAGATAAAAACGCTCCATTTGGGTAAAAAAGTCAACGTTGGATGGAAAAGTCAAGGTTGGATCTCAACAGGGATGAGTTTTGGGATAAAAACGCTCCAATTGGACGGAAAAGTCAACTTTGGGTGGAAAAGCCAATATTGGACTTCCATGGGACAAATTTTAGGATAAAAACGCCCCAATTGGGTAGAAAAGTCAACGTCGGACATCAACGAGGATGGATTTGGAATAAAAATGCCCAGTTGGGTGGAAAAGACAACGCTGGGCCTCAAGGGGGATGGATTTTTGGATAAAAACACCCAGTTAGGTGGAAAAGTCAAGATTCAACATCAATGGGACAAATTTCGGGATAAAAACGCTCGCTTTGGACCAAACCCCAAGATTTTAGTCAATGGGGAAGAATTTTGGGGTAAAAACTCCCTAATTGTATGGAAAAGTCAATGCTGGACCTCAATGGGGATGAATTTGGGGTAAAAAGGCCCAGTTGGGTGGAAAAGCCAATGTTGGGTGGAAAAGTCAAGGTTCAACATCAATGGGACAAATTTTGGGATAAAAACGCCCCCGTTGGACCAAACCCCAAGATTTTGGTCAATGGGAATGAATTTTGGGATAAAAATGCTCAATTGGGTAGAAAAGTCAACGTTAAGTTTATGAGGGATGGTTGTGATAAAAATGCCCCAGTGGGTGGAAAAGTCAGTGTTGGGTGGAAAGGTCAATGTTCAACATCAATGGGACAAATTTTGAGATAAGCCCCGTTGGACCAAACCCCAAGATTTTGGTCAATGGGGATGAATTTTGGGATAAAAACGCTCCATTTTGGTGAAAAAGTCAACGTTGGATGGAAAAAACAAGGTTGAATCTCAACAGGGATGTGTTTTACGATAGAAACGCTACAATTGGATTCAAAAGTCAGCGTTGGTTGAAAAAGTCAATATTGGACCTCAACGGGGACAAATTTTGGGATAAAAACGCCCCCGTTGGACCAAACCGGAAGAGTTTGGTCAATGGGGATGAATTTTTGGGATAAAAACGTCCCAATTGGGTGAAAAGTCAACGTTGGATAAAAAAGTCAAGGTTGGATCTCAACAGGGATGAGTTTTGGGATAAAAACGCTCCAATTGGACGGAAAAGTCAACGTTGGGTGGAAAAGCCAATATTGGACTTCAATTGGGACAAATTTTAGGATAAAAAAGCCCCAATTGGGTAGAAAAGTCAACGTCGGACATCAACGAGGATGGATTTGGAATAAAAATGCCCAGTTGGGTGGAAAAGCCAACGCTGGGCCTCAAGGGGGATGGATTTTTGGATAAAAACACCCAGTTGGTTTGAAAAGTCAAGATTCAACATCAATGGGACAAATTTCGGGATAAAAACGCTCCCTTTGGACCAAACCCCAAGATTTTGGTCAATGGGGAAGAATTTTGGGGTAAAAACTCCCTAATTGTATTGGAAAGTCAATGTTGGACCTCAATGGGGATGAATTTGGGGTAAAAAGGCCCAGTTGGGTGGAAAAGCCAATGTTGGGTGGAAAAGTCAAGGTTCAACATCAATGGGACAAATTTTGTGATAAAAACGCCCCCGTTTGGACAAAACCACGACTTTGGTCAATGGATGATTTTGCGGAATTTAAAAACGCTCCAATTGCGCGTAGAAAATGTCAACGTTAAGTTTATTGAGAATGGATTTGTGATGAAAAATGCCCCAATGGTGCAAAGATCATAGTGTTGGGTTGAAAGCGTCAATGTTCAACATTCAATGGGACAAATTTGAGGATAAAACGCCCTGTGACCAAACCCCCAAGATTTTGGTCAATGGGGATGAATTTTGGGATAAAAACGCTCCATTTGGGTGAAAAAGTCAACGCTGGATGGAAAAGTCAAGGTTGGATCTCAACAGGGATGAGTTTTGCGATAAAAACGCTCCAATTGGATGGTAAAGTCAACGTTGGGTGAAAAAGTCAATATTGGACTTCAATGGGACAAATTTTGGGATAAAAACGCCCCCGTTGGACCAAACCGGAAGAGTTTGGTCAATGGGGATGAATTTTTGGGATGAAAACGTCCCAATTGGGTGAAAAAGTCAACGTTGGATGGAAAAGTCAAGGTTGGAACTCGACAGGGATGAGTTTTGGGATAAAAACGCTCCAATTGGACGGAAAAGTCAACTTTGGGTGGAAAAGCCAATATTGGACTTCAATGGGACAAATTTTAGGATAAAAACGCCCCAATTGGGTAGAAAAGTCAACGTCGGACATCAACGAGGATGGATTTGGAATAAAAATGCCCAGTTGGGTGGAAAAGCCAACGCTGGGCCTCAAGGGGGATGGATTATTTGGATAAAAACACCCAGTTGGGTGGAAAAGTCAAGATTCAACATCAATGGGACAAATTTCGGGATAAAAACGCTCCCTTTGGACCAAACCCCAAGATTTTGGTCAATGGGGAAGAATTTTGTGCTAAAAACTCCCTAATTGTATGGAAAAGTCAATGTTGGACCTCAATGGCGGATGAATTTGGGCTTAAAAAGGCCAGTTGGGTGGAAAAGCCCAATGTTGGGTAGGAAAAGTCAAGTTCAACATCAAGGGACAAATTTTGAGATAAAAACCGCCCCCGTTTGGATCAAAACCTGACTTGGTTCAATGAAGATGAATTTTGGATAAAAACGCTCCATTGTGGGTAGAAAAAGTCAAAGTGGGCATCAATGAGGATGATTTGTGATAAAAATGCCCCAATTGGTGGAAAGTCAGTGCTTGGGTTGGAAAGGTCAATGTTCAACATTCAATGGGACAAATTTTGGGATAAAAACGCCCCCGTTGGACCAAACCCCAAGACTTTGGTCAATGGGGATGAATTTTGGGATAAAAACGCTCCAGTTGGGTGGAAAAGTCAACGCTGGATGGAAAAGTCAAGGTTGGATCTCAACAGGGATGAGTTTTGGGATGAAAACGCCCCAATTGGGTGAAAAAGTCAACGTTGGGTGGAAAAGCCAATATTGGACTTCAATGGGGACAAATTTTAGGATAAAAACGCCCCAAGTGGGTAGAAAAGTCAACGTCGGACATCAACGAGGATGGATTTGGAATAAAAATGCCCAGTTGGGTGGAAAAGCCAACGCTGGGGCTCAAGGGGGATGGATTTTTGGATAAAAACACCCAGTTGGGTGGAAAAGTCAAGATTCAACATCAATGGGACAAATTTCGGGATAAAAACGCTCCTTTTGGACCAAACCCCAAGATTTTGGTCAATGGGGAAGAATTTTGGGGTAAAAACTCCCTAATTGTATGGAAAAGTCAATGTTGGACCTCAATGGGGATGAATTTGGGGTAAAAAGGCCCAGTTGGGTGGAAAAGCCAATGTTGGGTGGAAAAGTCAAGGTTCAACATCAATGGGACAAATTTTGGGATAAAAACGCCCCCGTTGGATCAAAAACCACGACTTTGCTCAATGGGGATGAATTTTGGGATAAAAATGCTCCAATTGGGTAGAAAAGTCAACGTTAAGTTTATGAGGATGGATTTGTGATGAAAAATGCCCCAATTGGGTGGAAAAGTCAGTGTTGGGTGGAAAGGTCAGTGTTCAACATCAATGGGACAAATTTTTGAATAAAAATGCCCCCGTTGGACCAAACCCCAAGATTTTGGTCAATGGGGATGAATTTTGGGATAAAAACGCTCCATTTGGGTGAAAAAGTCAACGCTGGATGGAAAAATCAAGGTTGGATCTCAACAGGGATGAGTTTTGGGATAAAAGCGCTCCAATTGGACGGAAAATTCAACATTGGGTGGAAAAGCCAATATTGGACTTCAATGGGGACAAATTTTGGGATAAAAACGACCCCGTTGGACCAAACCCCAACATTTTGGTCAATGGGGAAGAAGTTTGGGGTAAAAATGCTCCAATTGGGTAGAAAAGTCAAGGTTGGAAATCAACAAGGATGAATTTTTGGGTAAAAAGGCCCAGTTGGGTGGGAAAGCGAAGGTTGGGTGGAAAAGTCATAGTTCAATGTCAATGGGACAAATTTTGGGATAAAAACGCTCGCTTTGGACCAAACCCCAAGATTTTGGTCAATGGGGAAGAATTTTGGGGTAAAAACTCCCTAATTGTATGGAAAAGTCAATGTTGGACCTCAATGGGGATGAATTGGGTGTAAAAAGGCCCAGTTGGGTGGAAAAGCCAATGTTGGGTGGAAAAGTCAAGGTTCAACATCAATGGGACAAATTTTGGGATAAAAACGCCCCCGTTGGATCAAAACCCACGACTTTGGTCAAGGGGGATGAATTTTTCGGATAAAAACGCTGCATTTGGGTAGAAAATTAAACGTCAGGCTTCAATGAGGATGGATTTGTGATAAAAATGCCCCAATTGGGTGGAAAAGTCAGTGTTGGGTGGAAAATTAAATGTTCAACATCAATGGGACAAATTTTGAGATAAAAACGCCCCCGTTGGACCAAACCCCAAGATTTTGGTCAATGGGGATGAATTTTTGGGATAAAAAAGTCCCAATTGGGTGAAAAAGACAACTCTGGATGGAAAAGTCAGGGTTGGAACTCAACAGGGATGAGTTTTGGGATAAAAACGCTCCAATTGGACGGAAAAGTCAACTTTGGGTGGAAAAGCAAATATTGGACTTCAATGGGGACAAATTTTAGGATAAAAACGCCCCAATTGGGTAGAAAAGTCAACGTCGGACATCAACGAGGATGGATTTGGAATAAAAATGCCCAGTTGGGTGGAAAAGCCAACGCTGGGCCTCAAGGGGGATGGATTTTTGGATAAAAACACCCAGTTGGGTGGAAAAGTCAAGATTCAACATCAATGGGACAAATTTCGGGATAAAACGCTCCCTTTGGACCAAACCCCAAGATTTTGGTCAATGGGGAAGAATTTTGGGGTAAAAACTCCCTAATTGTATGGAAAAGTCAATGTTGGACCTCAATGGAGATGAATTTGGGGTAAAAAGGCCCAGTTGGGTGGAAAAGCCAATGTTGGGTGGAAAAGTCAAGGTTCAACATCAATGGGACAAATTTTGGGATAAAAACGCCCCCGTTGGATCAAAACCCACGACTTTGGCCAATGGGGATGAATTTGGGGATAAAAATGCTCCAATTGGGTAGAAAAGTCAAAGTTGGGCATCAATGAGGATGGATTGTGATAAAAATGCCCCAATTGGGTGGAAAAGTCATTGTTGGGTGGAAAAGTCAATGTTCAATATCAATGGGACAAATTTTGAGATAAAAACGCCCCCGTTGGACCAAACCCCAAGATTTTGGTCAATGGGGATGAATTTTGGGATAAAAACGCTCCATTTTGGGGAAAAAGTCAACGCTGGATGGAAAAATCAAGGTTGGATCTCAACAGGGATAAGTTTTGGGATAAAAACGCTCCAATTGGATGGAAAAGTCAACGTTGGTTGAAAAAGTCAATATTGGACCTCAACGGGGACAAATTTTGGGATAAAAACGCCCCCGATGGACCAAACCGGAAGAAGTTTGGTCATGGGGGTGAATTTTTTGGTATGAAACGTTCCCAATTGGGTGAAAAAGTCAAGTTGGATGGAAAAGTCAGAAATGGAACTCGACAAGGGATGAGTTTTTGGGATAAAAACTGGCTCCATTGGGACGGAATAATTGATAAAAATACATGTGGTGGAAAAAGCAATATTGCGACGCTCAATGGGAACAATTTCGGGATAAAAACGCCAGCCGTTGGACGCAAACCCAACATTTTGGTCCAATGGGGTGATTTTTGGGATAAAAATGCCTCCAATTGGACGGAAAGTCAACTGGGGTGGAAACTCATATTGGGCTTCAACAGGCGACATATTGGATAAACATGCCCTGTTGACAAACAAGACTTTGGTCATGGGGACAAATTTTGGGATTAAAACGCCCCAATTGGGTAGAAAAGTCAACGTCGGACATCAACGAGGATGGATTTGGAATAAAAATGCCCAGTTGGGTGGAAAAGCCAACGCTGGGCCTCAAGGGGGATGGATTTTTGGATAAAAACACCCAGTTGGGTGGGAAAGTCAAGATTCAACATCAATGGGACAAATTTTGGGATAAAAACGCTCCCTTTGGACCAAACCCCAAGATTTTGGTCAATGGGGAAGAATTTTGGGATAAAAACGCTCCAGTTGGGTGAAAAAGTCAACGCTGGATGGAAAAGTCAAGGTTGGATCTCAACAGGGATGAGTTTTAAGATAAAAACGCTCCAATTGGATGGAAAAGTCAACGTTGGGTGAAAAAGTCACTATTGGACTTAAATGGGGACAAATTTCAGGATAAAAACGCCCCGTTGGACAAAACCCCAACATTTTGGTCAATGGGGATGAATTTTTGAAATAAAAATGCCCCAGTTGTGTGGAAAAGCCAATGTTGGGTGAAGAAGTCAAGTTTCAACATAAATGGGACAAATTTTGGGATAAAAACGCCCCCGTTGGACCAAACCCCAACATTTTGGCAATTGGGGATGAATTTTTGGGATAAAAATGCTCCAATTGGGTAGAAAAGTAAAAGTCGGGGTTCAATGAGGATGGATTTGTGATAAAAATGCCCCAATTGGGTGGAAAAGTCAGTGTTGGGTGGAGAGGTCAATGTTCAACATCAATGGGTCAAATTTTGAGATAAAAACGCCCCCGTTGGACCAAAACCCCAAGATTTTTGTCAATGGGGATGAATTTTGAGATAAAAACGCTCCAGTTGGGTGAAAAAGTCAACGTTGGATGGAAAAGTCAAGGTTGGATCTCAACAGGGATGAGTTTTGGGATAAAAACGCTCCAATTGGACGGAAAAGTCAACGTTGGGTGAAAAAGTAAATATTGGACCTCAATGGGGACAAATTTTGGGATAAAAACTCCCCCATACTACCAAAACCTAAGATTTTGGTCAATGGGGGTTAATCTTGGGATAAAAACACCCCAATTGGGTTAAAAAGTCAACGCTGGATGGAAAAGTCAAGGTTGGAACTCAACAGGGATGAGTTTTGGGATAAAACCGCTCCAATTGGACGGAAAATTCAACATGGGGTGGAAAAGCCAATATTGGACCTCAATGGGGACAAATTTTAGGATAAAAACGCCCTCGTTGGACCAAACCCAAACATTTTGGTCAATGGGGATGAATTTTTGGGATGAAAACGTCCCAATTGGGTGAAAAAGTCAACGCTGGATGGAAAAAACCAAGGTTGGATCTCAACAGGGATGAGTTTTGGGATAAAAACGATCCAATTGGATGGAAAAGTCAGCGTTAGTTGAAAAAGCCAATATTGGACCTCAACGGGGACAAATTTTGGGATAAAAACGCCCCCGTTGGACCTAACCGGAAGAGTTTAGTCAATGGGGATGAATTTTGGAATAAAAACGCTCCAGTTGGGTGAAAAAGTCAACGCTGGATAAAAAAGTCAAGGTTGGATCTCCACAGGGATGAGTTTTGGGATAAAAACGCTCCAATTGGACGGAAAAAGTCAACGTTGGGGTGGAGAAAAGGCAATGTTGCAATTTCAACGGGGTAACAAAATTAAGATTAAAAACCGCCAATTTTGGGTAGAAAAGTCAACGTCGGACATCAACGAGGATGGATTTGGAATAAAAATGCCCAGTTGGGTGGAAAAGCCAACGCTGGGCCTCAAGGGGGATGGATTTCTGGGTAAAAACACCCAGTTGGGTGGAAAAGTCAAGATTCAACATCAATGGGACAAATTTCGGGATAAAAACGCTCCCTTTGGACCAAACCCCAAGATTTTGGTCAATGGGGAAGAATTTTGGGGTAAAACTCCCTAATTGTATGGAAAAGTCAATGTTGGACCTCAATGGGGATGAATTGGGGGTAAAAAGGCCCAGTTGGGTGGAAAAGCCAATGTTGGGTGGAAAAGCCAATTTTGGGTGGAAAAGTCAAGGTTCAAAATCAATGGGACAAATTTTGGGATAAAAACGCCCCCGTTGGATCAAAACCCAAGAATTTGGTCAATGGGGATGAATTTTTTTTTGGGATAAAACGTTCCAATTGGGTAGAAAGTCAAAGTTTGGGCATCAATGAGGATGGATTTTGATAAAAAATGCCCACTTGGGTGGAAAAGTCAGTGTTTGGGTGGAAAGTTTTCAATGTTCAACATCAAATGGGTACAAATTTTTGAGATAAAACGCCCCCGTTGGGACAAACCCAAGAATTGGTCAATGGGGATGAATTTTTGAGATAAAAATGCCCCAGTTGTACGAAAAAGTCAACGTTGGATGGAAAGTCAAGGTTGGAACTCGACAGGGATGAGTTTTGGGATAAAAACGCTCCAATTGGACGGAAAAGTCAACTTTGGGTGGAAAATCCAATATTGGACTTCCATGGGGACAAATTTTAGGATAAAAACGCCCCAATTGGGTAGAAAAGTCAACGTCGGACATCAACGAGGATGGATTTGGGATAAAAATGCCCAGTTGGGTGGAAAAGCCAACGCTGGGCCTCAAGGGGGATGGATTTTTGGATAAAAACACCCAGTTGGGTGGGAAAGTCAAGATTCAACATCAATGGGACAAATTTCGGGATAAAAACGCTCCCTTTGGACCAAACCCCAAGATTTTGGTCAATGGGGAAGAATTTTGGGGTAAAAACTCCCTAATTGTATGGAAAAGTCAATGTTGGACCTCAATGGGGATGAATTTGGGGTAAAAAGGCCCATTTGGGTGGAAAAGACAATGTTGGGTGGAAAAGTCAAGGTTCAACATCAATGGGACAAATTTTGGGATAAAAACGCCCCCGTTGGATCAAAACCCACGACTTTCGCCAATGGGGATGAATTTTGGGATAAAAATGCTCCATTTGGGTAGAAAAGTCAAAGTTGGGCATCAATGAGGATGGATTTGTGATAAAAATGCCCCAATTGGGTGGAAAAGCCAATGTTGGGTGGAAAAGTCAAGGTTCAACATCAATGGGACAAATTTTGGAATAAAAACGCCCCCGTTGGACCAAACCCCAAGATTTTGGTCAATGGGGATGAATTTTGAGATAAAAACGCTCCATTTGGGTGAAAAAGTCAACACTGGATGGAAAAATCAAGGTTGGATCTCAACAGGGATGAGTTTTGGGATAAAAACGATCCAATTGGATGGTAAAGTCAACGTTGGGTGAAAAAGTCAATATTGGACCTCAACGGGGACAAATTTTGGGATAAAAACGCTCCCGTTGGACCAAACCGGAAGATTTTGGTCAATGGGGATGAATTTTTGGGATAAAAACGTCCCAACTGGGTGAAAAAGTCAACGTTGGATAAAAAAGTCAAGGTTGGATCTCAACAGGGATGAGTTTTAAGATAAAAACGCTCCAATTGGACGGAAAAGTCAACTTTGGGTGGAAAAGCCAATATTAGACTTCAATGGGGACAAATTTTAGGATAAAAACACCCCAATTGGGTAGAAAAGTCAACGTCGGACATCAACGAGGATGGATTTGGAATAAAAATGCCCAGTTGGGTGGAAAAGCCAACGCTGGGCCTCAAGGGGGATGGATTTTTTGGATAAAAACACCCAGTTGGGTGGAAAAGTCAAGATTCAACATCAATGGGACAAATTTCGGGATAAAAACGCTCCCTTTGGACCAAACCCCAAGATTTTGGTCAATGGGGAAGAATTTTGGGGTAAAAACTCCCTAATTGTATGGAAAAGTCAATGTTGGACCTCAATGGGGATGAATTTGGGGTAAAAAGGCCCAGTTGGGTGGAAAAGCCAATGTTGGGTGGAAAAGTCAAGGTTCAACATCAATGGGACAAATTTTGGGATAAAAACGCCCCCGTTGGATCAAAACCCACGACTTTGGTCAATGGGGATGAATTTTTGGGATAAAAACGCTCATTTGGGTAGAAAAGTCAACGTTGGTTCAATGAGGATGGATTTGTGATAAAAATGCCCCAATTGGGTGGAAAAGTCAGTGTTGGGTGGAAAGGTCAATGTTCAACATCAATGGGACAAATTTTGAGATAAAAACGCCCTCGTTGGACCAAATCCCAAGATTTTGGTCAATGGGGATGAATTTTGAGATAAAAACGCTCCATTTTGGTGAAAAAGTCAACGCTGGATGGAAAAATCAAGGTTGGATCTCAACAGGGATGAGTTTTGGGATAAAAACGCTCCAATTGGACAGAAAAGTCAACTTTGGGTGGAAAAGCCAATATTGGACTTCAATGGGGACAAATTTTAGGATAAAAACGCCCCAATTGGGTAGAAAAGTCAACATCGGACATCAACGAGGATGGATTTGGAATAAAATGCCCAGTTGGGTGGAAAAGCCAACGCTGGGCCTCAAGGGGGATGGATTTTTGGATAAAAACACCCAGTTGGGTGGAAAAGTCAAGATTCAACATCAATGGGACAAATTTCGGGATAAAAACGCTCCCTTTGGACCAAACCCCAAGATTTTGGTCAATGGGGAAGAATTTTGGGGTAAAAAATCCCTAATTGTATGGAAAAGTCAATGTTGGACCTCAATGGGGATGAATTTGGGGTAAAAAGGCCCAGTTGGGTGGAAAAGCCAATGTTGGGTGGAAAAGTCAAGGTTCAACATAAATGGGACAAATTTTGGGATAAAAACGCCCCCGTTGGATCAAAACCCACGACTTTGGTCAATGGGGATGAATTTTGGGATAAAAACGCTCCACTTGGGTAGAAAAGTCAAGGTTGGGCATCAATGACGATGGATTTGTGATAAAAATGCCCCAATTGGGTGGAAAAGTCAGTGTTGGGTGGAAAGGTCAATGTTCAACATCAATGGGACAAATTTTGAGATAAAAACGCCCCCGTTGGACCAAACCACAAGATTTTTGGTCAATAGGGATGAATTTCCCTGAGATAAGCAATGACACAGGTAAAAAGTCAGACATGGTGGATGGAAAAGTCAAAGGAGTTGGATCTCAACAGGGATGAGTTTTGGGATAAAAACGCTCCAATTGGACGGAAAAGTCAACGTTGGGTGGAAAAGCCAATATTGGACTTCCATGGGACAAATTTTAGGATAAAAACGCCCCAATTGGGTAGAAAAGTCAACGTCGGACATCAACGAGGATGGATTTGGAATAAAAATGCCCAGTTGGGTGGAAAAGCCAACGCTGGGCCTCAAGGGGGATGGATTTTTGGATAAAAACACCCAGTGGGGTGGAAAAGTCCAGATTCAACATCAATGGGATTAAAATTTCGGGATAAAAATGCTCCCTTTGGACCAAACCCCAAGATTTTGGTTAATGGGGAAGAATTTTGGGGTAAAAACTCTCTAATTGTATGGAAAAGTCAATGTTGGACCTCAATGGGGATGAATTTGGGGTAAAAAGGCCCAGTTGGGTGGAAAAGCCAATGTTGTGTGGAAAAGTAAAGGTTCAACATCAATGGGACAAATTT
>JAVTVJ010004329.1:0-14354 GCA_034509425.1 Eopsaltria australis
AAATTCACCCCAAAATCCTGCTCAGATCCATCTAAACCCCTCAAGGACCCCCAAAATCCCCCAAATTCACCCCAAAATCCACTTCAGGTGCCCCTAAAACCCTCAGGGATCCCCAAAATCCACCAAATTCACCCCACAATCCCCCATATTCTACCTGGGACCCCCATCATCCCCTACATTTCCCCCCAAAGCCCTCAGATCGCCTCAAAACCCACTGCGTTAGCGCCACCTAGTGGCCGGGAAGTCTCAGTGCCTGCCGGGCTAGAGCCAGGCCGAGCAGGAGCTGCGCATGCGCCGCCTGCTGGGGGAGGAGTCGCCCGTCAAGCCACGCCCCTGGGGGCGGGGCCGCGGCCGCTATGCAAATGAGGCGGTCTTAGATGGGAAAAATGACCAAATATGGAAAAGATGGCTGAAAATGGAGGAAAATGCGGTTTTTAGGGGGGAAAAGGGGGATCTGAGGGCAGTTTGGGGGGATTTGGGGAAAATTGGGGCAGTTCTGGGTCATTTTGGGGACTTTTTGGGGAAGTTTTGGGTCATTTTGGGTCTTTTGGAGGGCTTGGGGAAACACCTGATGCAAATGATGGAAATGTGATTAATTAACGCCGATGGACTCTGCTTTTCATGCAAATGAAGTTTATTGCAAGGGAATGAATAAGATTTAATTGAATCACGCCTGTATTTATGCCAAAAATGATGAATATTCTCCGACTATACGCAAATGAGGTTGGAGTGTGGATGTTGGTGTTAGGCCACGCCCCTTTTGATTCAAACAAGGCCCCGTGATCACTGTCTGTGGCCACGCCCTTTATGCTAATCAGGGACAAATATGGTCAGCCCAAAACCCCCAACTTCACCCCAAAATCCTGCTCAGATCCTTCTAAACCCCTCAGGGACCCCCAAAATCCCCCAAATACACCCCAAAATCCACTTCAGATCCCCCTAAACCGCTCAGGGACACCCAAAATCCCCCAAATTCACCCCAAAATCCACTTCAGGTGCCCCTAAACCCCTCAGGGATCCCCAAAATCCCCCAAATTCACCCCACAATCCCCCATATTCTACCTGGGACCCCTATCATCCCCTACATTTCCCCCCAAAGCCCTCAGATCGCCTCAAAACCCACTGCGTTAGCGCCACCTAGTGGCCGGGAGGTCTCAGTGCCTGCCGGGCTAGAGCCAGGCTGAGCAGGAGCTGCGCATGCGCCGCCTGCTGGGGGAGGAGTCACTGTCAGGCCACGCCCCAGTAGCCGGTACGCTTAAGTAAATGAGGCGCCTTAGATGGGAAAAAATGAGCAACTATGGAAAAGATGGCTGAAATGGAGGAAATGCTGTTTTTAGGGGAAAAGGGGATCTGGGGGCGTTTGGGGGGATTTGGGAAAATTGGGGCAGTTCTGGGTCACTTTGGGGACCTTTTTGGGAAGTTTTGGGTCATTTTGGTCTTTGCGGGCTTGGGAAACACTTGATGCAAATGATGAAATGCAATTAATTAACGCTGAGGACTCTGCTTTTCATGCAAATGAAGTTTATTGCAAGGGAATGAATAAGATTTAATTGAATCACGCCTGTATTTATGCCAAAAATGATGAATATTCTCCGACTATACGCAAATGAGGTTGGAGTGTGGATGTTGGTGTTAGGCCACGCCCCTTTTGATTCAAACAAGGCCCCGTGATCACTGGCTGTGGCCACGCCCTTTATGCTAATCAGGGACAAACATGGTCAGCCCAAAACCCCCTAATTCACCCCAAAATCCTGCTCAGATCCTTTTAAACCCCTCAGGGACCCCCAAAATCCCCCAAATTCACCCCAAAATCCACTTCAGATCCCCCTAAACCGCTCAGGGACACCCAAAATCCCCCAAATTCACCCCAAAATCCCCCCATATTCTACCTGGGACCCCTCATCATCCCCTACATTTCCCCCCAAAGCCCCTAGATCGCCTCAAAACCCACTGCGTTAGCGCCACCTAGTGGCCGGGAGGTCTCAGTGCCTGCCGGGCTAGAGCCAGGCCGAGCAGGAGCTGCGCATGCGCCGCCTGCTGGGGGAGGAGGCGCCCGTCAGGCCACGCCCCTGGGGGCGGGGCCGCGGCTGCTATGCAAATGAGGCGGCCTTAGATGGGAAAAATGAGCAAATATGGAAAAGATGGCTGAAAATGGAGGAAAATGCGGCTTTAGGGGGGAAACGGGAAATCTGTGGGCAGTTTGGGGGGATTTGGGGAAAATTGGGGCAGTTCTGGGTCATTTTGGGGACTTTTTGGGGAAGTTTTGGGTCATTTTGGGTCTTTTGGAGGGCTTGGGGAAACACTTGATGCAAATGATGGAAATGCGATTAATTCACGCTGATGGACTCTGCTTTTCATGCAAATGAAGTTTATTGCAAGGGAATGAATAAGATTTAATTGAGTCACGCCTGTATTTATGCAAAAAAATGATGAATATTCACCGACTAGACGCAAATGAGGTTGGAGTGTGGATGTTGGTGTTAGGCCACGCCCCTTTTGATTCAAACAAGGCCCCGTGATCACTGGCTGTGGCCACGCCCCTTATGCTAATCAGGGACAAACATGGTCAGCCCAAAATCCCCATTAAATTCACCCCAAAATCCTGCTCAGATCCTTCTAATCCCCTCAAGGACCCACAAAATTCCCCAAATTCACCCCAAAATCCACTTCAGATCTCCCTAAACTGCTCAGGGACACCCAAAATCCCCCAAATTCACCCCAAAATCCACTTCAGGTGCCCCTAAACCTCTCAGGGATCCCCAAAATCCACCAAATTCACCCCACAATCCCCCATATTCTACCTGGGACCCCCCATCATCCCCTACATTTCCCCCAAAGCCCTCAGGTCGCCTCAAAACCCACTGCGTTAGCGCCACCTAGTGGCCGGGAGGTCTCTCAGTACTGGGCCGGGTTGTGAGCCAGGCCGAAAGGCAGGGGAGCCACATGCGCTCGTTGGAGGAGTCGCTGTCAGGCCACGCCCTGGGCGGGCCGTGGACGCTAAGTGCAAAATGAGGCGGCCTTAGATGGGAAAAAATGGAGCAAATATGGAAAAGATGGCTGAAAATGGAGAGGAAAATGCGGTTTTTAGGGGGAAAAAAGGGGATCTAAAGGGAAGTTTGGGAGGATTTGGGAAATTGGGGCAGTTCTGGGTCATTTGGGGGAGTTTTTGGGGAAGTTTTGGGTCATTTTGGGTGTTTTGGAGGGCTTGGGGAAACATTTGATGCAAATGATGGAAATGCGATTAATTAACGCTGATGGACTCTGCTTTTCATGCAAATGAAGTTTATTGCAAGGGAATGAATAAGATTTAATTGAATCACGCCTGTATTTATGCCCAAAAATGATGAATATTCACCGACTATATGCAAATGAGGTTGGAGTGTGGATGTTGGTGTTAGGCCACGCCCCTTTTGATTCAAACAAGGCCCCGTGATCACTGGTTGTGGCCACGCCCTTTATGCTAATCAGGGACAAATATGGTCAGCCCAAAACCCCCCAAATTCACCCCAAAATCCTGCTCAGATCCTTCTAAACCCCTCAGGGACCCCCAAAATCCCCCAAATTCACCCCAAAAATCCACTTCAGATCCCCCTAAACCGCTCAGGGACACCCAAAATCCCCCAAATTCACCCCAAAATCCACTTCAGGTGCCCCTAAACCCCTCAGGGATCCCCAAAATCCACCAAATTCACCCCACAATCCCCCATATTCTAACTGGGACCCCCATCATCCCCTACATTTCCCCCCAAAGCCCTCAGATCGCCTCAAAACCCACTGCGTTAGCGCCACCTAGTGGCCGGGAGGTCTCAGTGCTTGCCGGGCTAGAGCCAGGCCGAGCAGGAGCTGCGCATGCGCCGCCTGCTGGGGGAGGAGTCGCCCGTCAGGCCACGCCCCTGGGGGCGGGGCCGCGGCCGCTATGCAAATGAGGCGCCTTAGATGGGAAAAATGAGCAACTATGGAAAAGATGGCTGAAAATGGAGGAAAATGCGGGTTTTAGGGGGGAAAAGGGGGATCTGGGGGCAGTTTGGGGGGATTTGGGGAAAATTGGGGCAGTTCTGGGTCATTTTAGGGACTTTTTGGGGAAGTTTTGGGTCATTTTGGGTCTTTTGGAGGGCTTGGGGAAACACTTGATGCAAATGATGGAAAATGCGATATTAACGCTGATGGACTCTGCTTTCAAAATGCAACTGGAAGTTATTGCAAGGAATGAATAGATTTAATTGAATCACGCCTGACTAGCCTGTATTTATGCAAAAAATGATGAATATTAGCGACTATATCCAATGAGGTTGGAGTGTGGATTGTTGGGTGTTAGGCACGCCCTTTTTTGATTCAAACAAGGCCCCCGTGATCACTGGGTGTGGCGTCACGCACTTTTTATGCTATTCAGGGAGACAAAATGGTCAGCCTCCAAAAACCCCCAACTTCACCAAAATCCTGCTCAGATCCTTCTAAACCCTCAGGGACCCCCAAAATCCCCCAAATTCACCCCAAAATCCACTTCAGATCTCCCTAAACCCCTCAGGGACACCCAAAATCCCCCAAATTCACCCCAAAATCCACTTCAGTTGCCCCTAAAGCCCTCAGGGATCCCCAAAATCCACCAAATTCACCCCACAATCCCCCATATTCTACCTGGGACCCCCATCATCCCCTACATTTCCCCCCAAAGCCCTCAGATCGCCTCAAAACCCACTGCGTTAGCGCCACCTAGTGGCCGGGAGGTCTCAGTGCCTGCCGGGCTAGAGCCAGGCCGAGCAGGAGCTGCGCATGCGCCGCCTGCTGGGGGAGGAGTCGCCCGTCAGGCCACGGCCCTGGGGGCGGGGCCGCAGCCGCTATGCAAATGAGGCGGCCTTAGATGGGAAAAATGACCAACTATGGAAAAGATGGCTGAAAATGGAGGAAAATGCGGTTTTTAGGGGGGAAAAGGGGGATCTGGGGGCAGTTTGGGGGGATTTGGGGAAAATTGGGGCAGTTCTGGGTCATTTTGGGGACTTTTTGGGGAAGTTTTGGGTCATTTTGGGTCTTTTGGAGGGCTTGGGGAAACACTTGATGCAAATGATGGAAATGCGATTAATTAACGCTGATGGACTCTGCTTTTCATGCAAATGAAGTTTATTGCAAGGGAATGAATAAGATTTAATTGAATCACGCCTGTATTTATGCACAAAAATGATGAATATTCACCGACTATATGCAAATGAGGTTGGAGTGTGGATGTTGGTGTTAGGCCACGCCCCTTTTGATTCAAACAAGGCCCCGTGATCACTGGGTGTGGCCACGCCCTTTATGCTAATCAGGGACAAATATGGTCAGCCCAAAACCCCCCAAATTCACCCAAAATCCTGCTCAGATCCTTCTAAACCCCTCAGGGACCCCAAATCCCCAAATTCACCCCAAAATCCCACTTCAGATCCCCCCCTAAACCGCTCAGGGACACCCAAAATCCCCGAAATTCACCCCAAAATCCACTTCAGGTGCCCCTAAACCCCTCAGGGATCCCCAAAATCCACCAAATTCACCCCACAATCCCCCATATTCTACCTGGGACCCCATCATCCCCTACATTTCCCCCCAAAGCCCTCAGATCGCCTCAAAACCCACTGCGTTAGCGCCACCTAGTGGCCAGGAGGTCTCAGTGCCTGCCGGGCTAGAGCCAGGCCGAGCAGGAGCTGCGCATGCGCCGCCTGCTGGGGGAGGAGTCGCCCGTCAGGCCACGGCCCTGGGGGCGGGGCCGCGGCCGCTATGCAAATGAGGCGGCCTTAGATGGGAAAAATGACCAACTATGGAAAGATGGCTGAAAATGGAGGAAAATGCGGTTTTTAGGGGGGAAAGGGGGATCTGGGGGCAGTTTGGGGAGATTTGGGGAAAATTGGGGCAGTTCTGGGTCATTTTGGGGACTTTTTGGGGAAGTTTTGGGTCATTTTGGGTCTTTTGGAGGGCTTTGGGAAACACTTGATGCAAATGATGGAAATGCGATTAATTAACGCTGATGGACTCTGCTTTTCATGCAAATGAAGTTTATTGCAAGGGAATGAATAAGATTTAATTGAATCACGCCTGTATTTATGCCAAAAATGATGAATATTCACCGACTAGACGCAAATGAGGTTGGAGTGTGGATGTTGGTGTTAGGCCACGCCCCTTTTGATTCAAACAAGGTCCCGTGATCACTGGGTGTGGCCACGCCCTTTATGCTAATCAGGGACAAATATGGTCAGCCCAAAACCCCCCAATTTCACCCCAAAATCCTGCTCAGATCTCCCTAAACCCGTCAGGGACCCAAAATCTAGAATTCACCCCAAATCACTTCAGATCCCCTAAACATCAGGGACACCCAAAATCCCCAAATTCACCCACAATCCCCCCCATATTCTACCTGGGACCCCATCATCCCTACATTTCCCCCAAAGCCTCAGATCGACTCAACACCCACTGCGTTAGCGCCAGCTAGTGGCCGGGAGGTCTCAGTGCCTGCCGGGCTAGAGCCAGGCCGAGCAGGAGCTCCGCATGCGCCGCCTGCTGGGGGAGGAGTCGCCCGTCAGGCCACGGCCCTGGGGGCGGGGCCGCGGCCGCTATGCAAATGAGGCGGCCTTAGATGGGAAAAATGACCAACTATGGAAAGATGGCTGAAAATGGAGGAAAATGCGGTTTTTAGGGGGGAAAGGGGGATCTGGGGGCAGTTTGGGGAGATTTGGGGAAAATTGGGGCAGTTCTGGGTCATTTTGGGGACTTTTTGGGGAAGTTTTGGGTCATTTTGGGTCTTTTGGAGGGCTTGGGGAAACACTTGATGCAAATGATGGAAATGCGATTAATTAACGCTGATGGACTCTACTTTTCATGCAAATGAAGTTTATTGCAAGGGAATGAATAAGATTTAATTGAATCACGCCTGTATTTATGCAAAAAAATGATGAATATTCACCGACTAGACGCAAATGAGGTTGGAGTGTGGATGTTGGTGTTAGGCCACGCCCCTTTTGATTCAAACAAGGCCCCGTGATCACTGGGTGTGGCCACGCCCTTTATGCTAATCAGGGACAAATATGGTCAGCCCAAAACCCCCCAACTTCACCCCAAAATCCTGCTCAGATCCTTTTTAACCGCTCAGGGACCCCCAAAATCCCCCAAATTCACCCCAAAATCCACTTCAGATCCCCCTAAACCGCTCAGGGACACCCAAAATCCCCCAAATTCACCCCAAAATCCACTTCAGGTGCCCCTAAACCCTTCAGGGATCCCCAAAATCCACCAAATTCACCCCACAATCCCCCATATTCTGCCTGGGACCCCCATCATCCCCTACATTTCCCCCCAACGCCCTCAGATTGCCTCAAAACCCACTGCGTTAGCGCCACCTAGTGGCCGGGAGGTCTCAGTGCCTGCCGGGCTAGAGCCAGGCCGAGCAGGAGCTGCGCATGCACCGCCTGCTGGGGGAGGAGTCGCCCGTCAGGCCACGCCCCTGGGGGCGGGGCCGCGGCCGCTATGCAAATGAGGCGGCCTTAGATGGGAAAAATGAGCAAATATGGGAAAGATGGCTGAAAATGGAGGAAAATGCGGTTTTTAGGGGGGAAAAGGGGGATCTGGGGGCAGTTTGGGGGGATTTGGGGAAAATTGGGGCAGTTCTGGGTCATTTTGGGGACTTTTGGGGAAGTTTTGGGTCATTTTGGGTCTTTTGGAGGGCTTGGGGAAACACTTGATGCAAATGATGGAAATGCGATTAATTAACGCTGATGGACTCTGCTTTTCATGCAAGTGAAGTTTATTGCAAGGGAATGAATAAGATTTAATTGAATCACGCCTGTATTTATGCAAAAAAATCAAAGTTGGAGTGTGGATGTTGGTGTTAGGCCACGCCCTTTTGATTCAAACAAGGTCCCATGATCATGGCTGTGGCCACCCTTATGCTATTGAGACAAATATGGTCCAGCCAAAACCCCCAACTTCTTAAATCCTGCTCAGATCCTTCTAAACCCTCAGGGACCCCAAAATCCCCAAATTCACCCCAAAATCCCACTTCCAGTCCCCCTAAACCGCTCAGGGACACCCAAAATCCCCAAATTCACCCCAAAATCCACTTCAGGTGCCCCTAAACCCCTCAGAGTCCCAAAAATCCTGAGTTCACCCACAATCCCCCATATTCTACCTGGGACCCCATCATCCCTATTTCCCCCAAAGCCCTCAGATCGCCTCAAACCCCACTGCGTTAGCGCCACCTAGTGGCCAGGAGGTCTCAGTGCCTGCCGGGCTAGAGCCAGGCCGAGCAGGAGCTGCGCATGCGCCGCCTGCTGGGGGAGGAGTCGCCCGTCAGGCCACGCCCCTGGGGGCGGGGCCGCGGCCGCTATGCAAATGAGGCGGCCTTAGATGGAAAAATGAGCAAATATGGAAAAGATGGCTGAAGATGGAGGAAAATGAGGTTTTTAGGGGGGAAACGGGAAATCTGTGGGCAGTTTGGGGGGATTTGGGGAAAATTGGGGCAGTTCTGGGTCATTTTGGGGACTTTTTGGGGAAGTTTTGGGTCATTTTGGGTCTTTTGGAGGGCTTGGGGAAACACTTGATACAAATGATGTAAATGCGATTAATTAACGCTGATGGACTCTGCTTTTCATGCAAATGAAGTTTATTGAAAGGGAATGAATAAGATCTAATTGAATCACGCCTGTATTTATGCCAAAATGATGAATATTCTCGATACTCATAAAATGAGGTTGGAGTATTGGATGTTGGTGTTAGGCCACTTGCAGTTCAAACAAGGCCCCGTGATCTCACTGGGTGGTACGCCCACTTTATGCTAATCAGGGGACAAATATGTCGACTAAAACCCCAACTACCCAAAAGAAATCCTGCTCAGATCTCCCTAAACCCCTCAGGGACCCCCAAAGTCCCAAATTCCCAAATCCGCTGAATCCACCTAAACCGCTCAGGGACACCCAAAATCCCCAAAATTCACCCCAAAATCCACTTCAGGTGCCCCTAAACCCCTCAGGGATCCCCAAAATCCACCAAATTCACCCCACAATCCCCCATATTCTACCTGGGACCCCCATCATCCCCTACATTTCCCCCCAAAGCCCTCAGATGGCCTCCAAACCCACTGCGTTAGCGCCACCTAGTGGCCGGGAGGTCTCAGTGCCTGCCGGGCTAGAGCCAGGCCGAGCAGGAGCGGCGCATGCGCCGCCTGCTGGGGGAGGAGTCGCCCGTCAGGCCACGGCCCTGGGGGCGGGGCCGCGGCCGCTATGCAAATGAGGCGGCCTTAGATGGGAAAAATGAGCAAATATGGAAAAGATGGCTGAAAATGGAGAAAATGCGGTTTTAGGAAAGGGGATCTGAAGGATTTGGGGATTTAGGGGAAAGAATGAAACAGTTCTGGAGTCATTTTAGAGACTTTTTGAGAGAAGTTTTGAGTCATTTCCTAGATCTTTGGAGACTTGGGAAACACTTGATGCAAATGATGGAAATCGTTAATTAACACTGATGGACTCTGCTTTTCATGCATGAAGTTTATTGCAAGGGAATAGAATAAGATTTAATTGAATGCACTGTATTTACATGCCAAAATGATGAATATTCTCCGACTATACATAAATGAGGTTGGAGTGTGGATGTTGGTGTTAGGCCACCCCTTTGATTCAAACAAGACTGATCACTGGGTGTGGCCGCCCTCCCCATGCCTCAGGGACAAATATGGTCAGCCAAACCCCCAACTACCCAAAAATCCTGCTCAGATCCTTCCTAAACCCCTCAGGGACCCCAAAATCTAATTCACCCCAAAGTCCACTTCAGATCCCCCTAAACCGCTCAGGGACACCCAAAATCCCCCAAATTCACCCCAAAATCCACTTCAGGTGCCCCTAAACCCCTCAGGGATCCCCAAAATCCACCAAATTCACCCCACAATCCCCCATATTCTACCTGGGACCCCCATCATCCCCTACATTTCCCCCCAAAGCCCTCAGATCGCCTCCAAAACCCACTGCGTTAGCGCCACCTAGTGGCCGGGAGGTCTCAGTGCCTGCCGGGCTAGAGCCAGGCCGAGCAGGAGCTGCGCATGCGCCGCCTGCTGGGGGAGGAGTCGCCCGTCAGGCCACGCCCCTGGGGGCGGGGCCGCGGCCGCTATGCAAATGAGGCGGCCTTAGATGGGAAAAATGAGCAAATATGGAAAGATGGCTGAAAATGGAGGAAAATGCGGTTTTTAGGGGGGAAAAGGGGGATCTGGGGGCAGTTTGGGGGGATTTGGGGAAACGTGGGGCAGTTCTGGGTCATTTTGGGGACTTTTTGGGGAAGTTTGGGTCATTTTGGGTCTTTTGAAGGGCTTGGGGAAACACTTGATGCAAATGATGGAAATGCGATTAATTAACGCTGATGGACTCTGCTTTTCATGCAAATGAAGTTTATTGCAAGGGAATGAATAAGATTTTAATTGAATCATACTGTATTTATGCCAAAAAATGATGAATATTCACCATTGCTCATAGATGAAGGTTGGAGTGTGGATGTTGGTGTTGAAGCCACACCCTTTTGATTCAAACAAGGCCCCGTGATCACTGGCTGTGCTTGCGCCCTTTATGTATCAGGGGACAAATATATGGTCAGCCCAAAACTAAATTCACCCCAAAATCCTGCTCAGATCCTTCTAAACCTCAGGGACCCCAAAATCCCCAAATTCACTTAAAAGAATCACTTTGGATCCCCTAAACCCCTCAGGGACCCCAAATCCCCCAAATTCACCCCAAAATCCCACTTCAGGTGCCCCTAAACCCCTCAGGGATCCCCAAAATCCACCAAATTCACCCCACAGTCCCCCATATTCTACCTGGGACCCCCATCATCCCCTACATTTCCCCCCAAAGCCCTCAGATCGCCTCAAAACCCACTGCGTTAGCGCCACCTAGTGGCCGGGAGGTCTCAGTGCCTGGCGGGCTAGAGCCAGGCCGAGCAGGAGCTGCGCATGCGCCGCCTGCTGGGAGAGGAGTCGCCCGTCAGGCCACGGCCCTGGGGGCGGGGCCGCGGCCGCTATGCAAATGAGGCGGCCTTAGATGGGAAAAATGACCAACTATGGAAAAGATGGCTGAAAATGGAGGAAAATGCGGTTTTTAAGGGGGAAAAGGGGGATCTGGGGCAGTTTGGGGGGATTTGGGGAAAATTGGGGCAGTTCTGGGTCATTTTGGGGACTTTTTGAGGAAGTTTTGGGTCATTTTGGGTCTTTTGGAGGGCTTGGGAAACACTTGATGCAAATGATGGAAATGCGATGAATTAACGTTGATGGACTCTGCTTTTCACGCAAATGAAGTTTATTGCAAGGGAATGAATAAGATTTAATTGAATCACGCCTGTATTTATGCAAATAAATGATGAATATTCACCGACTAGACGCAAATGAGGTTGGAGTGTGGATGTTGGTGTTAGGCCACGCCCCTTTGATTCAAACAAGGCCCCGTGATCACTGGGTGTGGCCACGCCCTTTATGCTAATCAGGGACAAATATGGTCAGCCCAAAACCCCCCAAATTCACCCCAAAATCCTGCTCAGATCCTTCTAAACCCCTCAGGGACCCCCAAAATCCCCAAATTCACCGTCCACTTCAGATCCCCCTAAACCGCTCAGGGACCCCCAAAATCCCCAAATTCACCCCAAAATCCACTTCAGGTGCCCCTAAACCCCTCAGGGATCCCCAAAATCCACCAAATTCACCCCACAATCCCCCATATTCTACCTGGGACCCCCATCATCCCCTACATATCCCCCCAAAGCCCTCAGATAGCCTCAAAACCCACTGCGTTAGCGCCACCTAGTGGCCGGGAGGTCTCAGTGCCTGCCGGGCTAGAGCCAGGCCGAGCAGGAGCTGCGCATGCGCCACCTGCTGGGGGAGGAGTCGCCCGTCAGGCCACGCCCCTGGGGGCGGGGCCGCGGCCGCTATGCAAATGAGGCTGCCTTAGATGGGAAAAATGAGCAAATATGGAAAAGATGGCTGAAAATGGAGGAAAATGCGGTTTTTAGGGGGGAGAAGGGGGATCTGGGGGCAGTTTGGGGCGATTTGGGGAAAATTGGGGCAGTTCTGGGTCATTTTGGGGACTTTTGGGGGAAGTTTTGGGTCATTTTGGGTCTTTTGGAGGGCTTGGGGAAACACTTGATGCAAATGATGGAAATGCGATTAATTAACGCTGATGGACTCTGCTTTTCATACAAATGAAGTTTATTGCAAGGGAATGAATAAGATTTAATTGAATCACGCCTGTATTTATGCAAAAAAATGATGAATATTCACCGACTAGACGCAAATGAGGGTGGAGTGAGGATGTTGGTGTTAGGCCACGCCCCTTTTGATTCAAACAAGGCCCCGTGATCACTGGGTGTGGCCACGCCCTTTATGCTAATCAGGGACAAATATGGTCAGCCCAAAACCCCCAACTTCACCCCAAAATCCTGCTCAGATCTCCCTAAACCCCTCAGGGACCCCCAAAATCCCCCAAATTCACCCCAAAATCCACTTCAGATCCCCCTAAACCGCTCAGGGACACCCAAAATCCCCCAAATTCACCCCAAAATCCACTTCAGGTGCCCCTAAAACCCCTCAGGGATCCCCAAAATCCACCAAATTCACCCCACAATCCCCCATATTCTACCTGGGACCCCCATCATCCCCTACATTTCCCCCCAAAGCCCTCAGATCGCCTCAAAACCCACTGCGTTAGCGCCACCTAGTGGCCGGGGGAGGTCTCAGTGCCTACCAGCGGGCCTAGAGGCCAGGCAGGCAGGGCTGCGCATCGCCGCCTGCTGGGGAGGTCAAACCCGGAAAGGCCACGCCCCTAAGGGGCCCATGACAGCTATGCAAATAGAGGCCTTAAGATGGAAAAATGAGCAAATATGGAAAGATGGCTGAAAATGGAAATGCGGTTTAGGAAACGGGGATCTAGGGGCAGTTTAGGAGGATTTGAGAAGAATGGGCAGTTCTGGGTCATTTGGGGGACTTTTTGGGGAAGTTTTGGGTCATTTTGGGTCTTTTGGAGGGCTTGGGGAAACACTTGATACAAATGATGTAAATGCGATTAATTAACGCTGATGGACTCTGCTTTTCATGCAAATGAAGTTTATTGCAAGGGAATGAATAAGATCTAAGTGAATCACGCCTGTATTTATGCAAATAAATGATGAATATTCACCGACTATACGCAAATGAGGTTGGAGTGTGGATGTTGGTGCTAGGCCACGCCCCTTTTGATTCAAACAAAACCCCGTGATCACTGGCTGTGGCCACGCCCTTTATGCTAATCAGGGACAAATATGGTCAGCCCAAAACCCCAATAAATTCACCCCAAAATCCTGCTCAGATCCTTCTAAACCCCTCAGGGACCCCCAAAATCCCCCAAATTCACCCCAAAATCCACTTCAGATCCCCCTAAACCGCTCAGGGACACCCAAAATCCCCCAAATTCACCCCAAAATCCACTTCAGTTGCCCCTAAACCCCTCAGGGATCCCCAAAATCCACCAAATTCACCCCACAATCCCCCATATTCTACCTGGGACCCCCATCATCCCCTACATTTCCCGCCAAAGCCCTCAGATCGCCTCCAAACCCACTGCATTAGCGCCACCTAGTGGCCAGGAGGTCTCAGTGCCTGCCGGGCTAGAGCCAGGCCGAGCAGGAGCTGCGCATGCGCCGCCTGCTGGGGGAGGAGTCGCCCGTCAGGCCACGCCCTGGGGGCGGGGCCGCGGCCGCTATGCAAATGAGGCCGCCTTAGATGGGAAAAATGAGCAAATATGGAAAAGATGGCTGAAAATGGAGGAAAATGCGGTTTAGGGGAAACAGGATCTGGGAACCCAGTTCTAGGAGGATTTAGGAAAAGAGTGGGAGACAGTTCTGGGTCATTTGGGGACTTTTTAGAGTGATTTTGGGTCATTGTGGGTCTTTTGGAGGGCTTGGGGAAACACTTGATGCAAATGATGGAAATACGATTAATTAAC
Organism: Eopsaltria australis; assembly: GCA_034509425.1. Taxonomy (NCBI): domain Eukaryota; kingdom Metazoa; phylum Chordata; class Aves; order Passeriformes; family Petroicidae; genus Eopsaltria; species Eopsaltria australis. Next base: position 13,965 of record JAVTVJ010004329.1, read on the forward strand.
GCTGATGGACTCTGCTTTTCATGCAAATGAAGTTTATTGCAAGGGAATGAATAAGATTTAATTGAATCACGCCTGTATTTATGCAAAAAATGATGAATATTCACCGACTATACGCAAATGAGGTTGGAGTGTGGATGTTGGTGTTAGGCCACGCCCCTTTTGATTCAAACAAGGCCCCGTGATCACTGGGTGTGGCCACGCCCTTCATGCTAATCAGGGACAAATATGGTCAGCCCAAAACCCCCCAACTTCACCCAAAAATCCTGCTCAGATCCTTCTAAACCCCTCAGGGACCCCCAAAATCCCCCAAATTCACCCCAAAATCCACTTCAGGTGCCCCTAAACCTCTCAGAGATTCCCCAAAATCCACCAAAGTCACCCCACAATCCC
>JAVTVJ010004330.1:0-37509 GCA_034509425.1 Eopsaltria australis
GATCCTGTTGATTGTTTCTTGGCAGGGTTGGTCTAGATAGCTGGGAAGGACAGGGACACCCTTTGGGATGCTTCCCAAAGCAGCACTTCCAGCTCCAGAGGGTAAAACACTGACTTCCCATGAAGTCTCCTTCCCCACCCTCCAGCTGCTCCTGGCAGCGTTTCCCCAGGAGTTCCCTTTTAGGAGCACAAGTTTCACTGAGGAACCCTCCAAGTTGAAGCAATCAATGCCATCATAACCCCAAAATCCCGGGATTTGGGGGAGAACTGAGCCCGACTTACTCGTCAGTCCTGTAGAGGGCGAGGGCGTGGCCTGTGAAGTCAATGACATCCTGGCCCAGGTCGAACTTCTTGTAGACGTCCCTCATGGTGGTCTTCTTGGGATCCACGCCCTCGAAGGTCCGCGCGTCGTTCTCGTCAAAGTTGGCCACGTACACCAGGAACTTCCTGAACCGGCGCTTCTCGAACAAACCCATTAGACCTGAAAGCGAGGGTTCGGCAGAGCTCAGAACCAGGGTTTTGGGAGAGTTCAGCAGAACCAGGGGTTGGCAGAGCTCAGAACCAGGGTTTTGGGAAAGTTCAGCAGAACCAGGGGTTGGAAGAATTCAGAACCAGGGTTTTGGCAGAATTCAGCAGAATCAGGGTTTTGTGAGAGTTCAGCAGAACCAAGGATTTGTGAGAATTCAGAAGAACCAGGATTTTGGCAGAATTCAGAACCAAGGTTTTGTCAGAGTTCAGCAGAACCAAGGATTTGTGAGAGTTCAGAACCAGGGTTTTGTGAGAATTCAGAACCAAGGTTTTGTGAGAGTTCAGAACCAAGGTTTTGTGAGAGTTCAGAACCAAGGTTTTGTGAGAGTTCAGCAGAACCAAGGTTTTGTGAGAGTTCAGCAGAACCAAGGTTCTGTCAGAATTCAGATCCCCAGTGGCTTTTGTGGCTATTCCTTTATCAGCAGTGGGTAAGAACCACTGAGTGTTCCAACATGGAATGGTTTGGGTGGAAAAGGACCTTAAAGCCCATCCAGTGCCACCCCCGTGGACAGGGACACCTCCCAGTGTCCCAGGGTGCTCCAGCCTGGCCTTGGGCACTGCCAGGGATCCAGGGGCAGCCACAGCTGCTCTGGGAATTCCAGCCCAGCCAGGAATCCCTTCCCAATCTCCCATCCATCCCTGCCCTCCTTCACCTTAAGTCCATTCCCTTTGTCCTGTCCCTCAAACCCCAAACTCAGGGCTGGACAAGGCACCATTCCTGCACTTGGAATCTCCACCAATCCCAGAAGCTGAAATAAGAGGGCAGAGGCAGCACCTCCACTCCTGCCAGGATGAGTCTCTTTGAAGACATGGCAAAATCCAAGGAATTCCTGATTCCTTCAGGAATATCTGCCACGAGGAAAGCTCAGCCCTAATTCAGGGCCTTAATTCAGGAATCACTTGATCAGATTTTTCAGAGGTGCTGCTGAACTCATCCCACACCTGGAGCTCGTGGAACGCCCTCTGGATCCTCATGGGTTTCTCCACACTATCATTAGTTTTATTTGCAGAGTGACATTTAATGAAGCTTTGAGGTGCCACACGTCATTCCCCTTTGCCTGCCATGTTCTTCACACACACAACTCCAACAAGGACCAAACACCAAATATCTGTGGCAGAGCTGGGAGCACCAGCCCCAGGTGGAACCTCCTGAGGAAGGAAAAGCGCCAGGTTCTCGGCAGGATCTCACCGAACAGGCAGCTTGGAAGCTCCAAAAAACAGGGCTCAGCAAGCCCAAAGCTCACGTTCCAGGTGGTGTTTGGAGCCAAAGAGGTGCCAGGAGAACCCTGAGGAGCATCAAGGGATGGGTTTGGGGGATTCAGAGGGAACAAAAGAGGAGCAGCTACTCACTGGAGGCCAAAGCCTCTGCCTCAGTGGAAGGAACTTTGTAGATCTTCCCTCCCTTGTAGACGAAGCTGCCCTCGATCACCTTGAAGTCCAAGTAGCGAGTGACTTCTGTGTAGAGCAGCATCTTTACCAACTGACCTGCAGGGGTTTGGGATGGTCACACATGGACACAGCATCTCCTCCAGCACCACAAACCCTTCCCCGTGTTCCGTTCCCACAGCAGGCTGCAGATAAGCTGGGACTAAAGCAGCCAAGCCCTGGCTGGGATCTGCCAGTTCTCCAGGCACTGCACAATCCCTCCATCCATCCCCTGGTGCTCCAGGATGAGATTCCAGCAGAAAGAGGCTGGATTTAGGCAAAGGAAGCTGCCCTGCATTGGTGACCTCTTCACTGATGGGGGCTTGGTCCAGGCTAGTCCCAGTAGTGGAACACAAGGATTCAGGGATAAGGATTTTAAGGAATGACAGATCCATCCCTCCATCCATCCATCCATCCATCCCTCCCTCCCTCCCTCCCTCCCTCCCTCCATCCATCCATCCATCCATCCATCCCTCCCTCCATCCCTCCCCTGGTGCTCCAGGATGAGATTCCAGCAGAAAGTGGCAGGATTTAGCAAAAGGAGCTGGCCCTGCACTGGTGACCATTTCACTGATACGGGCTTGGCCTAGATCAGTCCAGCACTGGAGCACACAGACTCAAGGATAAGGATTTTAAGGAATGACAGTGCCTGTCCCATTCCAGCAGCCCAGGAATCTCTGGGAGCTGAGGATCACTCACCATTAGCCATGAGGAATTTCGGAATGAGGTCCACGTTCCAGTCTCGTCCCCGCCCCATGGATTCTGGTGGCGATCCCGGGAGATTAAACCTTTTGTAGAGCTTTGGAGGGAGAATACAGAACTCATTTATAGCCCAGGAAATGTGTCTGGGTGTCGTTTCTCCCACACAAGTGCACACTTTCCACCCCCACAGCTCCAGGCTGAACACAAGCTCCTCAGAGCCAGCTTCTGCCTGGAGTTTGAGCTCCAGTTTGAGTTTGGAACACACAAACACATCCAGTGAATTGGCACAGTAAGAAGCAGGCAGTGTCCCTGTGCTCACCCAGGCTTCCTCCATCCAAGGACCTGGGAATTCCTGAACCTCATCAACTGTTTAATGTGACATCTCTCAGTCCAATTTACAATTTAGCTTCCCTCATCCAAGGATCTGGGAATTCCTGAACCTCATCAACTGTTTAACACAACATTTCTCAGTCCAATTTACAATTCAGCTTTCTCCATCCAGGATTTGGGAATTTCTGCACCTGATGAACTGTTTAACGTGACATTTCTCAGTCCAAATTACAATTTAGCTTCCTTCATCCAGGATTTGGGAATTTCTGAACCTAATCAAGTGTTTCACACAACATTTCTCAGTCCAATTTACAATTCAGCTTTCTCCATCCAAGGACTTGGGACTGAACCCAATCACCTGTTTAACGTGACATTTTTCAGTCCAATTTACAATTTAGCTCTCTCCATCCAAGGATTTAGGAATTTCTGCACCTGATGACCTGTTTAACACAACATTTCTCAGTCCAATTTACAATTTAGGTGGAGTTTTCACATCCAGCTGTAACAGCTCTGGAATGCTCCATGCTTGGATCCCAGCTGGGAATCACAGCAAACAAGGACAATTTACCAACTCCAAACACCCACACTGGTGTCTCCCCCACTGTCACCAGCTGAGGAAATGCCATAAAACTTAGGAAACCCTTAGAGTAATTAATCTGAACCCAGCCCAAAGCTAATTGAGAACAAATCCCCTTTAAGTGCCCAGCAAGGACACGAGGATGGCTCTCTCTCCCCACTTACATCTTCCAGGGGTGTGATGGATGCACTTTCCCCTCCGTAGTACGAGTTCCGATCCATGTGCAGGACTTTCTTGCCGTTCACTGACATAATCCCGGAGAGGATGCATTCCTGCAGGAAGGAAAGCATGCAAGGCCCAGCTCAGCTGCACTGCAGCCTCCTCCTTCCCAGGAGGAGCGTGTTCAGACAGCTCCATACCTGCACAGCAGCTGCCCCATCCCAAAATTCAGGCAGCTCTAAGCCCTTAATAAATTTACTGTCTGCTCTGGGAAAGCCAAACAAGGGGTCAGAGTTCTTGGGTTCACAAGAATTTTTTGGGAATTCCATGCCTTTGAGCCAAAGGAAAACGTGTCCTTTAAGCCAGCAGTTATCAGTTTAAGAGAGGCAGCAGGAGGATGAAATCTCACCTGGATTTCAATCAGAACCTCAATTATTAATATTTGCCACACTGGGACACTCAGGAGAATCCCCAGCTTCTCTCAGAGAGCAGCATACAGAATAAATGAAGGCATTTGGGTGCTTTCTGCTTGCTCTGAGGTTTCCTGGAGCAGCAGATCAGCTGCTGAGCGTGACTGCAGCACCGAGGAGGAGGCTGGGCCTCAGCACAGAGCACACACAGCCTGCAGAACCAGCTCAGGCCTTGCACAACTAAATCCCCGTTAAAACACGACTTTGCACCGGCGCTGCCACTCCCCAGCCAAAGAGCTTAACAAAAACTTGAATGTTTGTGTGCTTAGGACAGCTTATCTCGCAGGTTTTACTGATCTGGCTCTCTCCAGCAGCAGAGTCCTGGCTGCAGCTGAGCTCTCATTCAGCAGCACCATCTCACTGGCAGGGCCACATCTCACAGGATGGGGGGGGCTTGGTCTAGGGAAGGTGTCCCAAGCATGGCAGGATGGCTTTTGAGGTCCCTTCCAGTTCAAACTTTTAATTCAGTTTGGAAACCCCATGCAGATGCTGAGAGGGGCCAGCACTGCACATCTGCTCACCCACGAGTGACAAAATTCAGGCAGGCAGCCCGGCCCTCCTGCAGAGATCTGTGTCCCCAGGAGATCCTTCCTGTTTACTCCACAACCACCTCGGCCAGGACTCTCCTCCTGTGTCACTTCCCCTCCCCTGGAGGGCAGGAGGTTCATTCCCAACTCCAGGCTGACCAGTGCAGGTGTCAGTCAGGAAAACCACAAACACCAGGAGCTTCCCAGTGCGGATTGTTTGTGTAAATCCTGACTCCAGTCAATCCTTGGCATAGAGGAAGCTGTAAAATCAACTTCCCCAGCTCTCAGGGGCTGCTCTGTGCTGAAGGTCAGACATCTGGAGAGTGCAGGGACAGCTGGCAGGGATCTCTGGCTGAGGATTTGCTGTGCTGGTGCTTCCAGGTGGCAATGGAAGCACCTTCACTGTTGGGCCAGTCTGTCACCCACCAGGATGGCACCAAAACACAGCCAAGGACCTGAGCAGCAAAGCTGGAGCTGCCTCATGCACAGCGAGGACGCTTTGAATCCAATCCCTGAAGCCATGGAAGATTTCCAACAAGGCTTCATGATCACCACGTGGATCCTGAGCAGTGAGCCACAGCGCTTCCCACAAACGCTCTCCACGATCCATCAGCTGCTCCTTCCACTCTTCCATCCTTCCAAGGATCCTCCAAGGTCCCTCCTTTTTTCCCAGCAAGCAGCTGCACCGAACCCTGTGTGGAGTCACTACTCAAGGCCTGCAATGCTGAGTAACAGGAGTGAAAGTGGCTGCAGGGCGGCAGCTCCAGCGTTAATGATTAACCACACCCAGGGCGGGACTGTCACGCCAGTTCAATTCACAGAGCTCTGCCTGCACTCCAGTGATTTTTGCCCCCCTGGAACATCTCCCAAAGGCCCGGCTCACCAGCTCTGCCAGATGGTGGCACAGGACTGCAAGTGTCCCTGCTGGGGCTGAGGCACGAGGAAGCCAAGCGGGATTTCACAACTAAATGAGCACCAAAAGGAGGGCTGGAGCTCCAGTTACAGCTGCACAAGCCACATCCACCGCTCTGGATGTCAGCTGATTTCTGTCACCCGTTTAGCTTCAAAGCATTCCTTGCTGTGTCTTCCCAGTGTGCATCCCTTCCCCAGGCCACCAGCATCCCCTGGAGTGAATTTGGGCACCAGCAGAAGATCTGAGAGGCCTTAAGTACCTCTTCAATCTTCTCTCACAGCCATTAAACACCGCTGTGGGGACCGAGGCGGAGCTGTTTAACCCGAGGCTCATTGAGCACGGCACTGAAACGCTGCCCAGCCCTTTCCCCCTGCAGCCACACGGGCCGCACAATGGATTCATCCTCCCAGCTCAGCAATTCCTTTGGCTGCCGTGCTTTGGGAACCGCTTGGTGTGTGACGCTGTCATTTGGGTCAGGGAGCGAGGAAAACAAACAGCCTGCGCTGATAAGGCGAGGGCCGGGAAGGGTTGTGAAAAAAGGGGAAGCACCAGAGTTCAAATCCGTGCGTTTTTGGCTGTTTTATAAACGTTGCCAGCGGCGAACAGGAACAGGGAGCAGCTGCTGACAGCAGCAGCAGGACAGGAGCAGCAGGGAGGGCTCCGGGTGTCCAGATCCAGCAGAGTCCTCATGCAAATTGCAGTCACGCTGTTCTGTAACGCACCGCCTCGGCCAGGTCAGGTTTCGGGGCTCCCAGGAGCTCATTGTGCTGCTGAATGAACGCACAACGAGTCTGAGCAGCGATGCTGCAAACGGCCCGAGGACCACGGAGAAAGCAGCACTGGGAATGTGGACACGGCACATCCAGGGGGAATCCAGGAAAATAAAAATCAGGAGTCGCTTGGAGGGATTGGTGTCTTGCTCAAGACCATCAGCGCAGGAGCTGCTCATGAGCAGACCCTGCGCACGCAGAGGCCTTGAGGAGCGGAGGGAAGCAAGGAGGTTTCCGTGGACTTTCTCCAAGTAGGGCGGCAGCTCAGAAAGGCTCAGACAGCCCGATGGGAACTGGAGCCAGCGCCGCTCCTGTAACGGTGCCGAGGGGAGGATTGGGCACCAGGCACTGAGCAAAATCCCTCCGGCTGCGGGAACGGCTCTGGCACCGCCAGGCTCTTTCTTCGAAAGGCAGGGCCGAGCTGTGGCCAGTGAGAGTCACAGCATGGCTGGCTTGGAGGGGACCTCTGCAGATCCTTGGAACAACCTAGGCAGGGTCACTGGAGATCCTTGGCCCAAACCCCCACACAGGCAGGGTACCTGGAGATCCTAAGTCCAGCCTAGGCAGGGTCACCTGGAGCAGGTGACACAGGCAATTCCACCTCTCAGTGCCTGACCCAAAGCTCTGCTCTTCCTTCAGGCAGCAAAAACAACTCCTCACTGCACTAGAACAATCCCCTCTGCTCCCAGGGGATGCACAACGGCTGGGCTTGGAAGGGACCTCTGGAGATCCTGGGTCCAACCTTGGCAGGGTCACCTTGGTCCAACTCCCTGCCCAGGCAGGGTCACCTGGAGATCCTGCATCCAACCAAGGCAGTCACCTGGAGATCCTGCATCCAGCCTAGGCAGGGTCACCTGGAGATCCTAAGTCCAGCCTAGGCAGGGTCACCTGGAGATCCTGCATCCAACCTAGGCAGGGTCACCTGGAGATCCTGCATCCAACCTAGGCAGGGTCACCTGGAGATCCTAAGTCCAGCCTAGCAGGGTCACCCAGAGCAGGTGACACAGGCAATTCCACCTCTCACAGCCTGACCCAAAGCTCTGCTCATCCTACAGCTCCTCACTGCACTGGAACAAGCCCCTCTGCTCCCAGGGGATGGTGCAAGGGACAGTGATGCTCCGCTGTCCTCACAGTCACTCTGAGGCTCTTTCAGCAACGAGGCCTGGGCCTGTGTGAATAAATAAATCCTGAACCAAGGGGTTTGGCTGCTCTGCCCCTGCAGAAAGTGAATCTGTATCTTTGTGATGGATTTAAATAGCTTTAGCCCAGGGAGGCAGCTGGCAGGTAAGGAGCTTAGTTCAGCCTGCAAAGAGTGAAACCTCAGCAGGAACGGAGCATTCACCTACCGGGGCTGAGCTGGAGGGTTCCATTCTCCCCGAAATTCACAGAAAATAACTTTATAGAAGCACAGAGGGCAGAGAACAGAGCCTGTCACCGGGCACAACATCCCCTCCGAAACTACCCAGAGAGGAAGCACCGAGCCACTTCCACACCAGAGAGGTGGAAATTACGGTAAACTGAAAAGAGAGGTGAGCAAACACAACCACGAGGAGCTCTCCAGCCTCTGATCGCTGCACCAGATTAAAAACGAGTTTGTGCTGCAGGTCTGCAGGAAGATGATCTCTAATCTGCACCACACGACGCACAGGGCAGGCCTAAACTAAGGATCTTAAAGCTATTAAGGCTGCAGCAAGCTGGAGAAGCCATTCCCACCAGGAATGAGGCAGCTGGAAGATCTCATGCAGCCAGACCCACAGGGCTGGGAATTCATCACACCTGGGGGAAGTCTGAGGGGTTGCAGCAGCAGAAATTCAGGATTATTTTTCCCCACATCTCTGTGAGCTGGCACTGCCATGGGGTCTCTGATTAGCACACGGAAGGGAAAAGCTGAAATAGTTTTGAGTGCCAGTAATCCCAGTCCTAAAGCTGCCTTAGTCCTTCATGACTGGTGGAGGAAGAGATTAACACCTGAAACATTCATGTTGCACTCGCAGATCCATCCCAGTGGAATTTACACGTGCGCTCGCTGGCCCCACAGACCCAACCAGAATGACCACCACAATGGATGTGTTTGTGCTCTCCTACAAAGCCTCCAACGACTCGTTCTTCCTCTTTAAACCAACAACTGAACTTTCCCTGTGCGAAGAGAAAAAAAACCCCCTCGAGATCAGCAGCAGACACACAACCTCAGAGCTGCAACAGGGCCCTGATGGGGCTCCAGCAGCAGAATCCAGGAACAGCCTGGAGGAAAGGCTGGTTGCAAACATCACCAGGACTTCCATGACAGCTCCTCTGGAAAAGGAAAGGAACAACCGGACATGATTCCAGTTCTTTTTCCTCAGGGAGTTTGTGCCAACACTGGTCCCAAAGCTGGAGGAGCAACCTTCAAGCTTCACCTGACTGCAGAGCAGTCCTTCAGCCTGGCCTGACCCAGCTCTGCTCCGACACCACTCGCCCTCCACAATGGTTGAGCCAACACCAGGAATTTTAGGACGGCTGCACCAGGACCTCTGGTTTCCATTCTTTTCCACATGAGCTGCTCACGACAAGCTGAAGTCCACCCTAATTGGTATTTCAGAGGGAATGCCAGCACACCAGAAGCAAAATACGAGCCCCTGGATATTCCCAGGCTCTGGAGTTTGGTCAGCACACCTTAAAATGCAGCCATAATTTATTCCTTTTAACTCAACTGCTGCTCATTAGCAGGAGCTTGTCTTAAAAGTGATAATCCAGCCCTGCCCTTGGTGGGCTCCTGTGTCACAGAGCAGCCACAGAGGCAGCCCCGTCAATCAGAGCGCCCAGACCACAGCGTGGATTTCAACTGAATCACCATCCACGGGGGAAGCGGGCGAAATCCCAGCCGGCCAACCCCCAAAGGGATCCCCGCTCCGTGCAGCCACCTCTCGCCGCTACCAGGAGGCAACAAAAGCAGGAAAGGCCGCGTCACACGGAGCAGAACCTCTCCACCATATTGGATTCTCTCTGCCCCCTTCCCCAAACAATGCCTCGTATTCCCGACCTGCCATCCGCCCTCCCGCAGCATCTCCCGGCCTGCGGGGATGCGGGAAGCGGGAGGAACGCTCCCGCAGAGCCGCGGGCAGCGGCACTGCCATGTTTTTCCTCCCCTGCGGCGCGGGCTGCATCCTCCACAATAGGACAAAGCCCCTCCGCTTCAGGCTCATCCCCCTCGCTCCGCCGCACCCCCATCAGCTGTCAGCTTTCCTTAGGGATCGCCGGGATGCAGCGACAGCGCAGGAAAAGGGGTTTTTTTTGGGGGGTGGGGGGGGATAAGGGGAATTTGACAGGCTCGCCAGGCTCCCATCCCCCTCCTGCTGCAGTCAGGGCTGGATGGAGCCGAAGGCTGCAAAGGCGGAGCGGGGATGGGGATGGAGAGGGGGGGGATAACCACGGCTGCCTCCACCCTGCACGGACCTGCAGCCACGTTAGGGTTGTGCTTCGGGGCGGGGGGAGGCGGGGAAGAGACGTGCGAAGGGGAAAAAAATGAGATAATAATGAAAAAAATAAATAAAAGGAAATAAATCTCCGTCGGCGTTTTATTGTCCGAGTCTCACCCCCGCCCTCCCTCCGCAAAACAACCGCATTTCCTGGGGAGAGCCGGGGGGGATCGGGGATGGGGGTGCATCCAAACACGAGGAGCTGTTGTAAAATGTATTTTATAAATGATATAAAAACCCCACCCTGGGTGCAGTTAGGGATGGGGGGAAGGATCCAGGGTGGGGATGGGATCTGAGCTGGGGGGTGCTGTGAGAATGAAGGATGGGGAAATGCTCGTGGGGTTCCCAAGGGGGTCACACACAGCAGACCCCAGGGACATGTTGAGGGGACGAGGGGGAGGATCCCAGGCTGGGCTGGAGATGAATGGGGAAGGATCCAGGGTGGGGGTGGGACTGAAGCCCGGGGGGTGCTGTGGTAATAAATGATAGAGGAAAGCACCCAGGGGTCTCCCGGGGGGTCACACACACCAGACCCCCGGTAATAATGGGATGGGGACGGGGGGATGCACCCAGACACAGGAGGGGGAGCTACGATGGACGGGTGACAGCTGAAGAAAACCACCTGAATGGGGTGAGGGGGGCGATAATCAGGTGAGAGAGCGGGCAGAGGACCGCACACCCGGGGGGAGGGGATAGAGACCCGAGTGCCCGAGGCGGGGGGGCACAGACCCAGCCTGGAGGGGACCATCAGGTGATAGACGGGCAAAAGGACAGCGGCGCCGAGGTGGGAGAGGGATGGGGAAGGGGATCAGCCGCAGGAGCCGGGGGATGGCGGGGGGGGGGGGGCGGCGGGGCGGGGCAGGGCGGCGGCCGCCCGCAGCAGGCCCGAGGCGCGAGCGGGCGGCGGCTGCTCCTCACCGTGAGGCCGGTGCCCAGCACGATCACGTCGTACTCCTCATTCATGGCGGCGCGCGGTGTCTCGGGGGTCTCTCGGCCGGGGCTGAGGCGAACCGGGCGCTACGCGGGGGCCGCGGGAGCGCGAGAAAATGGAGCCGCCGCCGTGAGGGGACCGCGCCGGGAGGGGCGGGGCCGGGACACCTGCGCCCCGCCCACGCGCCTGCCAATCACGGCGCGGCGCGCCACGCCATTGGCTGGCGGGGCTGTCACTCAAAGGGCGGGAGCGCTGCGCGCGCGAGCGGCGCTGCCACCGTGGTGGGGGCGCGGCGCGCATGCGCAGTGCCAGGGCCGCCCCTAGGGCTCGGGCTGCGCCTGGGGGCGAGCCCAAACTTGGGGGGGATCCTTTATTTATGGGGGGTCCTCAGCTTGGGGGATCCTTTATTTAATTCGGGACCACTCTCGGTTAAAGGAGCTCTGAATTTGGGGGGTCCATAATTTGGGGGGTCTTTTGGGAGAGCCCTCAATTTAGGGGGTCTTCAATTTGGGGTTGTCCTTTATTTGGGGTGGTCTCAATTTAGGGGGTCTTCAATTTGGGGGAATCTCAGTTTAAGGGAGGATCCTCTGTTTGGGGGTTCTTAACTTTGGGGGTTCTCTGGGTGGGTGCTCTCGTTAGTGGGGATACAATTTAATGGGGTCCTCTTTTTGGGGGAGATCCTCGATTTGGGGGATCCTTAAATTGAAAAGGGGGTCCTCGTTTTGGGGACATTCCCTAATACTGGGGAGCTCCTCAGTCTCAATTTAGGGGATCTCGGGAACAGCCTCAGTTTGGGGAGGTTCCTCAGTTTGGGGACTCTGCAGTTTTGGGGTGGTGTCCTCAATTTAGGGAGGTCCTTTAATTAGGGGGGTTGTCAATTAGTGGGGTCCTTAAATTAGGGCGTTCCTTAATTGGGGGATTTCTCAGTTTAGGGGGGCTTTAACTGGACCCCCCAATCCCTCCCCATCCCAGGCACTCCATGAGCCACTCTTAACGAGAAATCTGCTAATTATCCCAACAAACCCCCATAATTAGGGTGCATTCCCACTTCCCAAACCCCACCTTCCCTTCTCCCACGTCCCACCCCAAAACACGAGATCTTCCTCTCATCCAGAGGCTGAAAATCCCACACGTTTCCCACAAGTTTGGAGCTTTTCCTTGCGTTCCGGGGTTGTTTTTTTGACCTCCAGTTCCCGGTGGGAAGCGGGAATTTCCCGGCTGAGGGTTGGGATGAAAATCCCTGCATGAGAATCCCGGGAAGAAAGGAGCAGGATGAGAATCCCGGGAAGGAAGGAAGGAGGAGGATCAGGATCCCGGGAAGGAGCAGGATGAGAATCCTGGGAAGGAAGGAAGGAGCAGGATGAGAATCCCGGGAAGGAAGGAGCAGGATGAGAATCCTGGGAAGGAAGGAGCAGGATCAGGTTCCTGGGAAGGAAGGAGCAGGATGAGAATCCCAGGAAGGAAGGAAGGAGCAGGATGAGAATCCCAGGAAGGAAGGAAGGAGCAGGATGAGAATCCCGGGAAGGAAGGAGCAGGATCAGGATCCCGGGAAGGAAGGAGCAGGATCAGGATCCTGGGAAGGAAGGAGCATCAGAATCCCGGGAAGAAAGGAGCAGGATGAGAATCCCGGGAAGGAAGGAAGGAGGAGGATCAGGATCCCGGGAAGGAGCAGGATGAGAATCCTGGGAAGGAAGGAAGGAGCAGGATGAGAATCCCGGGAAGGAAGGAGCAGGATGAGAATCCTGGGAAGGAAGGAGCAGGATCAGGTTCCTGGGAAGGAAGGAGCAGGATGAGAATCCCAGGAAGGAAGGAAGGAGCAGGATGAGAATCCCAGGAAGGAAGGAAGGAGCAGGATGAGAATCCCGGGAAGGAAGGAGCAGGATCAGGATCCCGGGAAGGAAGGAGCAGGATCAGGATCCTGGGAAGGAAGGAGCAGGGTCAGAATCCCGGGAAGGAAGGAAGGAGCAGGATGAGAATCCCGGGAAGGAAGGAAGGAGCAGGATGAGAATCCTGGGAAGGAAGGAAGGAGCACGTGGACAGCGGGCTCGGCAAAGCCGCTTAGGCTCCCGTGGATTAGGCAGCCGTGGGGGTTTAAGGTAATCCTAACTTCATCCCAGGGCTCTGGATGTGCCTCTGGAAGCTCTGGGAATGATGGGAAGATCCCAAAATCCTGCTCGAGGTGGTTTGGGATGGAAGGAAAGCACTTTATGGGGAATGGTTTGGAGTTTTGGAGGAAGGAAGCTGAAGACATGGATGGTGACGGATGGAAGGAGGGATTCCAGGAAGGAAGGGAGGATTCCAGGAAGAAAGGAAGGAAGGATTCCAGGAAGAAAGGAAGGAAGGATTCCAGGAGGGACTCCAGGAAGGATTGACTCCAGGTAGGACTCCAGAAAGGATTCCAGGAAGGATACCAAGAAAGAAGGAAGGATTCCAAGAAGAAAGGAAGGATTCCAGGAAGGATTCCAGGAAGGATATCAGGATTCCAGGAAGGATTCCAGGAGGGATTCCAGGAGGGATTCCAGGAGGGATTCCAGGAGGGATTCCAGGAAGGATTCCAGGAAGGATTCCAGGATTCCAGGAGGGATTCCAGGAGGGATTCCCACCCACAGCCCTGCATCAGCCACCCCCAGGCGCTCCCGGGGGACACGCCCAGCTCAGGATGGGACGGGCGGTGGCACCGGCCGGGAGGATCCAAGGAATGTTTGTGTGGAGTTACCTGGAGCTGGAATGGGCCTGGATGAGGATGAGGATGAGCAGGAAGGTCTGGCTGTGGAAAAGGGATCGGTGGTGATCCATGGGAATGCACTGGGATTCATTCCCAGGGACACAAAGATTCCCTAAATCCCTGCTCCCACCCCGGAGTGAGGAACACCAGCAGGAGCAGCTGGAAAAACGGGAAGGGCTCTTCCCTGGGGGAATTCCTTTCCCAGCCCTCTAAATCAGGCACCTTCCCCTTGGTGTTTTGAGGAGGTTTCCATGTTTTTAAGGAGTTTTCAGTTTTTTTGTGTGTGTTTCCATGGATATTTGGGAATATTCCCACTCTTGGACTCATCAGCAATCCCTGCTCCTCAGCTCTGCCATTAAAATCAGGACAATTAAAATGATGAAGATTAAAATGATAAAGTTGTAATTATTAAAACTGAAATTATTAAGATTAAAAGAATTAAAATTAAAATGATTTTAATTATAATGATAAAATTATAATGATAAAATTATTTAAATTATAATGATTAAATTAAAATTATTGAAATTAGAATTGTTTTGATTATGATAAAAATATAATTCTAAAACTAAAATTATTGAAATGAGAATTATAAGAATTAAAATTATTGAAATTAAAATTGTTTAAATTCAAATTATTTAAATTAAAATTATTTAAATTATGGTATTTAAATTATAATGATAAAATTAAAATTATTAAATTAGAATTATAAAAATTAAAACGATTAAGATTAAAACTATTAGGATTATGATAAAATTATGATAAAACTAAAATTATTATAATTATAAGAATTAAAATTATTTCAATTATAATTATTTAAATTCTAATGATAAAATTAAAATTATTAAAATTAGAATGATAAAAATCAAAACTATTAAAACTAAAACTATTACGATTATGATAAAATTATAATGATTAAACTAAAATTATTATAAGAATTAAAATTATTAAATTTTAAATTATTAAATTTTTAAAATTATAATTATTTCAATTATAAGACAAAGCAGCCCCTTGCATTCCCTGCCATAGGGAGGCCAGAGCTGGATTCATGGAAGGATCCAGGATTTTTAGAGGAACAAAAATTTTCCAGGGGCTGATCCAGCTCCCACCAAAATTCCTGCTCCAGGGATAGAAAAGTGGGAATTTCCCACTCCCTTCCTGATTTTTTCCATCTCCCATCCCCAAAAAACTCAAATTCCATTTGTTTTTAAGTCCTGGCATCACAATCAGACAAGGAACCATCACTTTTTTAATGGAATTCACAATTCCAGCTGCAGCTGCTCTTACCTTGCTGGGAATTCCAGGCTCCCCAAGAGCAGATTTATTGGGATTTCAAGTTCATCAGTGCTGGGAATTGCCCAGGAATAACAAAAACCCAAAGATCCTCCGTGTCCTCACAAGGCTGAGGTTCCCACTGTGGATTCCAGCAGATTTTGGGATCAGCTCTGGGCTACAAAAAAAGGGATTTCAAATTGAGGCAGCTCCAAGAGCCTTTGTCCCACCCGAAGAGGGGATAAATTAAAGCCAACTAAGGGATTTCCTGGAAAATCAAAGATCCAGGTGGATCTTCTCCGAGAGGAGTGTGGAGATTCCCAGGAAAAGCCAGGAGGATCCCTGGAAGTGGCACTTTTTCCTGGCGTGGTTCTGTCTCCGGGAGCTGCACAGGAAGCTCAGCCCTGGAATTTGGAAGGGAAAGGAAAGGAAGTGAATTCACAACGATGGATCGGGATGGGAATGTGATCAAAACATGGAATGGTTTGGGGGGGATGGGACCTTCAAATCATCTCATTCCAACCCCTCCCACTATCCCAGCTTGCTCCAGGCTGGCCTTGGACTTTCCAGGGATCCAGAGGCAGCCAAAATTTTTTGGGAAACCCGTACCAGGGCCTCCCCATCCTCCCAGGGAAGATCCCAGATCCATCATCTTTGGAAATAATCCTATTTAAAATATTCCTCCTAAATCCTACTTCCCAAGGGCCAAGCTTGGCTCCTCAGCTGAATTTTGGGTAAAAATCCCAACATTTTCATCGGTTGTTGAATTTCAGGAAGCACTAACCAAAATACCGTGTGGAAAAGGAGGAAATTCCTCTTCTTCAGGTGCTGATTTGGGATTCCTGGAAAAGCTGGATGAGCTCAGGCTTCCTGGCCAGCTGCTGGGCCAGCATTCCCGAGGCATCCGGAGCGTCCCGGAGCCCGGCGCGGAGCAGGATCCGAGCGGCCTCAGAGCGCTGAGCGGCGCTGGCCACGTGCAGGGCTGGGGACACAGCAGGAGCCAGGCTCAGCCTGGAAACAGCATTCCCACTGGGAATAAGTACAGGGAGATGGGCTCTTCCCAGCTGGAACACCCAGTGTGGTCAGGGAATTCTGGAGGGGTTTGGGGTCAGGGAATTCTGGAGGGGGTTGGGGACATGGAATTCTGGAGGGGTTGGGGGTCAGGGAATTCTGGAGGGGTTGGGGTCAGGGAATTCTGGAGGGGTTTGGGGGTCAGGGAATTCTGGAGGGGTTTGGGGTCAGGGAATTCTGGAGGGGTGTGGGTTGGGCCAGAACCACAGAATTAATTTTGGGATCATTGAGTCCAACCCTAAAACCCATCCAGTTCCACCCTCTTGCCATGGGCAGGGACCTTCCACGATCCCAGGTTGCTCCAAGCCCCATCCAAGCTGGCCTTGGGCATTTCCAGGGATTCAGGAGCAGCCACAGCTTCTCTGGGAATTCCATTCCATTCCATTCCATTCCATTCCATTCCATTCCATTCCATTCCATTCCATTCCATTCCAGCCCCTCCCTGTCCAAACCCTTCCTTCCATCCAATCCTACCATCCTGATCCCTCTGGATAACCCTGACGTGGACGAGGAGCTTCCCAAGGACGCGGTGACCCAAACCCAAGGAGATTTGGGACACGGGAAGGAGCAAGGAGGAGCCACTGGAACAAATCCTGCCAGGGCTGGATGAGCTCAGCAGAGCCGGGATTGAGCCACGGAGAGCTGGAATGTGGCTTTACCCAAACCCCCTGCAGGGCTGGGGGAATCACCAATGGCTGAATTAATTTAATCATTTGTTCTTTTTTAATTTTTAATTTTGAATTTTTAATTTATTTTTTTTTGGGAGATGCTGATGCAAGAGCTGCCCGAGCCTTTCCCGCTGGGAATGCCGAGTCTCCGGCATCGCTATAGCAACTCCACTCCCGTGCCAGCTCCCTGGTGTCATCTGCTCATCTGCCATTTCCAGGCTGTTTGCTCAGGAATTGGGGCTGGAGAGCTCAGTCCTGGAGTTTGGATCATCCCAGGCAAATTTCAGGGAGAGGAGGTGAAAAATAAGCAGGAAAATCCCGATTTGTGTCTTTGTTCTTCCCTCTCCCCCACAGGGAAAACCCCCAGCAGGAATTCCAGCAAAATGAAATCCAGGGAATGCAAGATGCCCAAAAAACCCTGGGATGATCCAGCCATCCAAGTGTATCCATGGATTTGGCACCTCCCTGCATGCTGGGGTTGGGATGTGCCCATGGGGGCTCCTGGTGACGCAAAAAGCTTGGAAAAAACTTGGAATTCTCACCAGAACGGCCCTTCCCATCCTTGGCCTGGACATCAGCACCGAGGGCCAGCAAGGTGTGGATGGTGTGTCCATGTCCTTCCTGCGGGAATTCGGGAATTTGGGATCAGCTCCGTGCCCTGATCCATCCCTGACCTGGAATTGTAGGGATTTGCTCTGTCCTGGTCAGGTCTGGGGGTGCCAGGAGGGAAATCAGGGTCAGCTGCCCCTGGCAGGGAACATGGAATTCCATGAGGCAGGAATTGCTCCAGCTGCTGTGATCCCATGGGAATTGGCCAGAAAGGAGCCAAGAGGAACCTCCCTGAAATCCCAGAATGGCTTGGGTTGGAAAAAATCCTTGAAGATCATCAAATTCCAACTCCTGCCATGGGCAGGGACCCCTTCCAGGGACACTCCAGGGATCCAGGGGCACAAACAGCTGCTCTGGGAATTCCAGCCCAGCCAGGAATTCCTTCCCAATCTCCCATCCATCCCTGCCCTCTGGCACTGGGAAGCCATTCCCTGGGTCCTGTCCCTCCAGGCCTTGTCCCCAGTCCCTCTCCTGGAGCCCCTTCAGGCCCTGAGGGGGCTCTGAGCTCTCCCCAACTTTGAGTTTCAAATCCCAGGGGATCTGGAGTTGATTTTTCCGGGGTTATTCCAGCTCAGGGAGCAGAATCTGTTGCTGCTCTGGGCTGTTGCTCATCCCTCAGTCACCAGGATTTCCCAAAGGATTCCTCCAGCATTTCCCAAAGAACTCCTGCAGGATTTCCCAAAGGATTCCTCCAGCATTTCCCAAAGGATTCCTCCAGCATTTCCCCAAGGATTCCTCCAGCATTTCCCAAAGGATTCCTCCAGCATTTCCCAAAGGATTCCTCCAGCATTTCCCAAGAATTCCTGCAGGATTTCCCAAAGGATTCCTCCAGCATTTCCCAAAGGATTCCTCCAGCATTTCCCAAAGGATTCCTCCAGCATTTCCCAAAGAACTCCTCCAGCATTTCCCAAAGGATTCCTGCAGGATCTGTGTTGCCCTGGGAGAAGACCCAGCCAGCCCCGATCCCCAGTGCCCTCCCTCCCTCCTGTGCCAGGAGCCAATTCCAAATTCCACAGGGAAAATCCCGGCTCCCTCCTCTCTGCTTTTCCAGGAATAAACCCTTTCTCCCTAAATAGCACGCCTGATCTTGGAATTCCATCCTCAATGCCATGAATTTCTCTTTGTCCTGTGGCCTGAGAATGGAAACTCTCATTTTTATCCCCCCTCTCTTTTTTCCCTATTCCCACAGAATTCCACAGCATCTTCCCTGCTCTCAGGGCTCCCTGAAAATCCCTTTCCCACTCCTTTTCCCATGGCACAAACACTGAGCCAGGAGCTCCTGGAGCTGCCACAGCCCTGGCACCAAACTGAATTCAAAAATAATTCGGTTTTCACCTGTTTATAAAGGCAAAAGAACGAGAAAAGAGGGAGATAAAAACACAAACGGTGCCGTAAACCCAAAGTGACACAATCCCATCCAAGCATTCCCAAACCAGCCAGGAGCTGGGATTTCCTCCAAGGCACATTGTATTCCCCCCAAAGCCTGCCCTTGGCAACCAGAAGGGCTTGGAACGTGGATTCTGGGAGCAGGAGGCCGGGAAAACGGGAGAAAGGGCTCCTTTGTGGGAGCAGGCAAAGGCTGCACGGTGCCAGCGTTCCCAGGGAGTGCCACGGGTGCTTTTGGAGGAGCAGGGAAGATTTGGGATCTGCTCTGCACTCCCAGGGAGTGTCAGGGATGGTTTTGTAGGAGCAGGGCACTGGGATTAGGTTTTATTCCCATTCCAAGGCTCAGGGTGCTGTTAAAATCCTGGGATGAGGTTTCACATCCCTGGATCTGGGCAGGGACATTCCCAAGCTGCCAGCTGGATCCCAGGAGGGATCCTGGTCAGCAGGGAAATTTTGGGATCTGCTCTGCATTCCCAGGGAGTGGCATGGATGGTTTTGTAGGAGCAGGGAAGATTTGGAATCTGCTCTGCAATCCCAGGGAGTGTCAGGGATGTTTCTGTAGGAGCAGGGCTCTGGGATGAGGTTTGATTCCCAGTTTGGGATCTGCTCTGCATTCCCAGGAGTGTCAGGGATGTTTCTGTAGGAGCAGGGCACTGGGATGAGGTTTGATTCCCAGTTTGGGATCTGCTCTGCACTCCCAGGGAGTGTCAGGGATGTTTCTGTAGGAGCAGGGCTCTGGGATGAGGTTTGATTCCCAGTTTGGGATCTGCTCTGCATTCCCAGGAGCGTTTCAGGACCCACAGCTCTGCTCCCCACACGGGCTGGGAGGAGGAGAAAGCTCCAATGGTTCTGGAATTCAAAACAATTCCGGTGTGAAGGACACAGATAAATCCTGGGAGCTGCCTTCCCAGAGCCTTCCCAGCTCTCCTTTCCCACCTCTGGACACCTCCTGTCCCTCCTCTGCAGGCAGCTGGGCACAAACACGGAATTCCTGCCGTGGGAAGGACCTCAAAGCCCCTCCAGTGCCATGGCAGGGACACCCTCCCTATCCCAGGCTGCTCCAGCCCGGCCTTGGACACTCCAGGCATCCAGGGGCAGCCACAGCTGCTCTGGGAATTCCAGCCCAGCCAGCAATTCCTTCCCAATATCCCATCCATCCCTGCCCTCTGGCAGTGGAAGCCATTCCCTGTGTCCTGTCCCTCCAGGCCTTGTCCCCAGTCCCTCTGCAGCTCTCCTGGAGCCCCTGGAATGTTCTGGAAGCTCTCCATGGATCCGTCCCTTCTCCAGGTGAGCACTCCCAGCTCTCCCAGCATGGGATTCCTGGAAACTGAGGGGCTCCAGCCCTGGAGCAGCTCCATGGATTCCTCTGGATTTGCTCCAGCTCCTGCTGCTGTTGTCCCAGGGCTGGGTTCTGCTGCTCCAGGTGGGATCTCACCAGAGCAGAGCAGAGCAGAGCAGAGGGGGAGAACCCCACCCTCACCCTGCTGCCCAGAAAACAGGGAAAGGACTGGCCAGGAGCAGAGGATGAGCCAGGAATGCAGATCCCCCAGCCTGGTTTGGCTTTTCCAGTGGGATTTGGGACCTCCAGAAAACAGGGAATGGGTTTACAAATCCTCCAGCCTGGTTTGGCTTTTCCAAGGGAATTTGGGACCCCCAGAAACCAGGGAATGGGGCTGGTCAGGAGCAGGTGGACACTGGCAGAGGATGAGCCAGGAATGCAAATCCTCCAGCCTGGTTTGGCTTTTCCAAGGGAATTTGGGACCCCCAGAAACCAGGGAATGGATTTACAAATCCCCCAGCCTGGTTTGGCTTTTCCAAGGGAATTTGGGATCTGTAGAAAATAGGGAATGGGGCTGGCCAGGAGCAGAGGATGAGCCAGGAATGCAGATCTCCCAGCCTGGTTTGGCTTTTCCAAGGGAAATTGAGACCCCCAGAAAACAGGGAAAGGACTGGCCAGGAGCAGAGGATGAGTCAGGAATGCAAATCCTCCAGCCTGGTTTGGCTTTTCCAGTGGGATTTGGGACCCCCAGAAACCAGGGAATGGGGCTGGTCAGGAGTAGAGGATGAGTCAGGAATGCAAATCCTCCAGCCTGGTTTGGCTTTTCCAAGGGAATTTGAGACCCCCAGAAAACAGGGAAAGGACTGGCCAGGAGCAGAGGATGAGCCAGGAATGCAAATCCTCCAGCCTGGTTTGGCTTTTGCAGTGGGATTTGGGACCCCCAGAAACCAGGGAAAGGGACTGGCCAGGAGCAGAGGATGAGCCAGGAATGCAGATCCCCCAGCCTGGTTTGGCTTTTCCAGGGGGATTTGGGACCTCCAGAAAAGAGGGAATGGGGCTGGCCAGGAGCAGAGGATGAGTCAGGAATGCAGATCTCCCGGCCTGGTTTGGCTTTTCCCGGGGGATTTGGGATCAGGGACACACCTTGGCCGCGTAGTGCAGGGCCGGCAGCCGCAGGGCCGTGGCTCTGCCGTTGACATCCACGCCCAGCTGGGACACCAGGAACTGGATGGAGCCATCCTGGGCTGTCACTGCTGCCCTGTGCAGGGCCTGAGCCCCCAGGGCATCCTCAGCTGTGGGACAGGCCTGGAATGAAGGGACAGCATGGAATTATCACACTCATCCCAAAGGAAATCGCCGCCCTCTGGAAGCACCTCCGTGAGGTTTCCCATCCCTCCCATCTTCAGTGCCTGGAAGGGGAGGTTAAAACCAGGACAAATTTCCCAACACCTCTGGGAGAATCAGCCATGAGGGGGCCCCAAGCAGCTGGGATCATCCAGCAATCAATCAATCAATCAATCATCAATAAATTATTGGTTCCTGCTATGTACAATTGGCTCTAATGGCATTCTCTGGAGGAAATCAGGGATAACTCAGGAGCAGCAGCTGCCAGGAGGGAGAGAGGAGCTCTGGATAACTCATGGATGGACAATTCCATGTTATCCATGGCCACTGGAGCCTCCATGCTGAGTCCTGGCATTCCCAGAGTTCCTGAATCCCTGGAATTGTCCAAGGGATGGGGCTTGGAGCACCCTGGGATAGTGGGAGGTGTCCCTGCCCATGGATATCGGGTGGAATGAGATGATTTTTCAGGTCTTTCCAACCCAAACCATTCCATGATTCCTGACCTTCAAAATCCTTCTCATCTCCACAGGAAATTGGCCTTTTCACACAATTCCTCCCTTTACAACTTGGGAATTTGCTTCCTCACAATCCAGTCCTGATGAACACATGGATCACCTGGCCTGGGAGCTCTGGCTCAGCTCCTGGAGGAGGCAGGGAAGGAATTCTGGCACCCACCTGGTGTTTTTTATCCCACCCTGGGATAGTGGGAGGTGTCCCTGCCCATGGATATGGGGTGGAATGAGATGATTTTTCAGGCCTTTCCTGCCCAAACCATTCCATGATTCCTGACCTTCAAAATCCTATTCATCTCCAGTGGGGAATTGGCCTTTTTACCCAATTCCTTCCTTTACAACTTGGGAACTTGGTTCCTCACAACCCAACCATGGTGAACACGTGGCTCAGCTGTCCTGGCAGGATCTCAGCTGCTGGAGTGAGGGATTCTGGCACTCACCTGGTGTTTTTCATCCCACCCTGGGATAGTGGGAGGTGTCCCTGCCCATGGCTGGGGTGGAATGAGATGATTTTCAGGTCTTTCCAACCCAAACCATTCCACAATTCCTGCCCCAGAAGCTGATTCCTCACTCAACAAAATCCTCATCTCCAGTGGGAATTTGCCTTTTCACACAATCCCTTTCTTTAAAATTTGGGAATTTGCTTCCTCACAACCCAGCCGTGGTGAACACATGGATCTCAGGTGCTGGGGTGAGGGATTGTGGCACCCACCTGGTGTTTTTTATCCCACTCTGGGACAATGGGAGGTGTCCTGCCCATGGCAGAGATCATTTTTCAGGTCTTTCCAACCCAAACCATTCCATGATTCCTGACCTTCAAAATCCTTCTCATCTCCACAGGGAATTTGCTTTTTCACACAATTCCTCCCTTTACAGTTTGGGAATTTGCTTCCTCACAACCCAGCCGTGCTGAACACGTGGATCTCAGGTGCTGGAGGAAGGGATTGTGGCACCCACCTGGTGTTTCTCCAGGAGCAGGCGGGCGATGCCCACGTGCCCGTGCTGCAGGGCATCCATGAAGGGGGTGACCCCACAGCTGTCCCTGCTGTCAGCTTTGTACTGGCACCTGGGGGGACAGGAGAAAACCAGGACACAACTGGCAGCTCCAAAATCCTCCTGGAAGGAGGCTCCCAGCAGCTGGGAGTGAAAATGGAGTGTGTGAAGCTCATGGATAAACCTGTGCTGGTGTTTTAGGGCCTGGGGAATGATCTGTGGAGTTTTTTTTTGGGGTCAGAGGTCTGGTTCAGCTCCTTTGGGATCTACAGATCGTTTGTAATTCCATTTTTTTCCCTGAGCAGAGGGTTTCCAGAAGGGACAAGGTGTGCACTGGGAGCAGGGAAAAAACAGATCCTCATGGAATGATGGACAAAATCAAGAGCCCACCAATCTCATTCAGTGAAATTAAACTGAATTAAACTGAATTAAAGCCTGGCTTAGATCACAGAGATGTTTCTGCTGGGCCAAGCATGGCCAGCTTGGGATGAGCTGCAACTCCCAGGGAAAGCTGCTCCAGCTCTGGGAAGGGAAAGGAACTTAGGAAGGGAACAGAGCTGCTCCAAAGCCACTTCCCAACAATTTCCCAGGAGCCAGAAAAGCCAGGATAAGCCCAGCTTAGGGAAGCTGCTCCCAGCACGGAGCTGCCAGGAATCCCTTTGGCTGTTGAGGCACCGGGAATGAATCAGCAGGGAAAACAAAGCCAGGGCTGGGTTACATAACTGGGATTTGTGTCACAGGCAGCAGGGAGCCCATCCCCAGGGAATCCTGGTGTCCCCAAGCTCCTCAGCACAGGGAAAAGCTGGGAAAAAGCTGGATGCAGCCTTGGGATGGAGGGAAGGAGCAGCACAGGCATCCTGTGCGTCCAAATGCTGGCAGGGCACGGGAGGAGGGGGAGGAAAAGCTGGGAAAAGTCTCCTTACCGTTCCAGGAGCAGCTCCACGATCTGGGAACAGCCGTGCATGGCTGGGAAAAGGCAGGGAAAAAGAGGGGAAAGGCAGGGAAAAAGAGGGGGGAAAAAGGAAGGGAAAAAGAGGGGGGAAAAGAAGGGGGAAAAAAGGGGGAAAAGAAGGGGGAAAAGAAGGGGGAAAAGAAGGGGGAAAAAATGAAGGGGAAAAAATGAAGGGGAAAAAATGAAGGGGAAAAAATGAAGGGGAAAAAATGAAGGGGGGGAAAAAGAAGAGGGAAAAAAGAAGGGAGGAAAAAGAAGGGGGAAAAAAGAAGGGGGAAAAAGGAAGGGGGGAAAAAAGAAGGGGGAAAAGGAAGGGTGAATAGAAGGGGGAAAAGAAGGGGGAAAAAATGAAGGGGAAAAAATGAAGGGGAAAAAATGAAGGGGAAAAAATGAAGGGGGAAAAAGAAGGGGGGAAAAAGAAGGGGGGAAAAAGGGGGAAAAAGGGGGGAAAAGGGGGGGAAAAGGGGGGGAAAAGGGGGGGAAAAGAAGGCAGGGAAAAAGAAGGGGGAAAAAGAAGGGGGGAAAAAGGCAGGGGGAAAAGGCAGGGAAAAAAGGGAAAAAGACAGGGAAAAACACGTGTCATTTGTGTTTTTGTGGCATTCTGCTCCTACAGCAAGACCTGCTCGGGTTTCTGATCCTTTTGGGATGAGAGAAGTGGCTCCAAAGGGTTTGGAATTCAGGGATTTGAACTTCAATCTTTTGGTGGGATTATAAAAAATCTTCCCTTCCCCTGATCCCATAGGGAAACGTGAGGCAAAGCAGGGAGAAGGCACGGAATGGGCAGAGCCTGGCTCTGTCTGCCACAGAGTCCAGCTGGAACAAAGAGGGTTTCTCCCAATTATTTGTTCATTCCCGAGCTGGGATCTGGGAGAAGCAGCAGGAACACACAGCAGGGAGCTGGGGGAATGCTGGGTGACATTCCCAGCCCTCCTCAGCCACTGCCATCTCATCACGAGGGGAAAACAACAGAGGGGGAGGATTTGAACCTGAAATATTCCCCTTTTTCCCTGATTTTTTAAATATTTCACTTTATTCAGCCTTGATCCAGCTTTTTTTTTCCTTTTTTTTTCCTGCAGGTTATTTTGGAAAACAAAAGGGAAAAATAATATCCAAGCAAGTCTGGAGCTGCTCCATCAGGGGATGGAAAAAGGGTTCCCAGGAAGAACTTCCAGCTGGAATCCCAGTGAGGGATTCCCAGATTTTGGCTTTTTGCTCCTGCTCCCTGCCTGTTCTTCACCTGAGCTGATGGAAAACCCAAGTCATGGGAAGGAAAATCCCTCCAAGCAACACAATTCCATGTTTTCTCAGGATCAGAGCCACGGATCCACTGCTGCATTCCTCTTCCTCTAAATTATCCTTTCCCAGCTTCCCTCCCTTGGGATATGGGAAGCACCAAAGCTGAGGGGATCAACCCTTATTAATATAAAAAAATAATTGCAGGAGGGAGAAAATGACCCTTCATCAATCCAGGTCACGAGTTAAAGTGCTCCCATCCACACCCCTGGGATGGAAATCCATGGAAATCCATGGAAAAGGCTGCTTGTCCTGGCAGGATTTCCCCCAGCAGCTCCAGCACCATCTCCAACCTGCCTCAGGAATTGGGAATATCCACTGGGAATATCCGCTGGGATAGCATGGAGCAGCAGTTTGGGATCAAATTGCACTGGGGGTTGAAGCCATAATTCCATAATTCCAGCCCTTCCTGATTCCCAGTTGCTCCCACAGCAGCTGGAACTGCTCCAGGGTCTGGCTGGATCCGAGAATTCCAGAAATCCAGCCAAATTGTGGATTGGTGGCTTTGCCAAAGAAAACCCAGGTGGAGACACCTCTGTGAGGCAGGATCCAGGTGCTGGATCCCAACTGGATTCCCACATCCCAAGGCAGGGAGGGAACTTTCAGCTCAAAGTGGAAATTCCCCCTTTCCCACAGGACAATCCCAAATCCCAGAGCTCAAGCCTGTTCCAGACTCAATTCCCAAATCCTAACCCAACATTCCCCATCCAGCTCCATGGAAGCAACACCTGGGATTGGGCAGGGAAGGGAGAACACAAAAAAACTGGGATAATCCACTCCAGGAACCCGCTGTGATCCCACAAACAACTCATTCCCTGTTTTTTCCATTCCCAGGTCAAGCACAAGGACTCAGTCGGTGCACAAGGGCTGGAATTGTCACTGCTGATGAGCCAAGAGTGACAGAGGAAAGGCTGGAAAATCCATGGAATGACAGCCCAGGAGCAGCACAGCAGGGGCTCCTCACCACACCTCGGGTCATTCCAGAGTCAATCCCCGTTAAAATCTTTGGGAATTTCACCTTCCCAACAATCCTGAGGATGGCTGGGGGTCCTAAACCTGTCCATTCCCTTTAAGTATCCCTAAAAAGCAGGGGAAAGGGAATTGGACAGCAGCTCCTGTGTATTCCCAGCAGGGATTGTCCTTTCCCTTTGCAGAACCCTCTGGAATTCTCACCGTGGGATGGGAGCAAGGGGAAAACACCAAAATCTGGATTTATTCTTGGAAAAGCCCTCGGAGCCCATCCAGTCCAACTGCCAAGGCCACCACTGCCCCTGTCCCCAAGTGCCACCTCCACATGGATTTTAAATCCCTCCAGGAATGGGGACTCCACCCCCGCCCTGGGCAGCTCCTTCCAAAGCCTTTCAACCTTTTCCATGAAGGAATTTTCCCAATATCCACCCCGAGCCTCCCCTGGCACAGCCTGAGGCTGTGATAAAGAAACCCATCCCAAAAGGTTCCTCTCAGCAGCTCTCGGGATTTAAAATACTGGGATGCGCTCCGAGCTGGGGAGGTTTTCCAAGAGCAATTCCCAGCTTTCCACAGCAGGCAGGAAAACCACATCCATATTCCAAGTCAGGGCACTCAGATCCATCAGGGACAGACGGAGCAGAATTCCTTGGCGCAAGGAGCCCAAACCCAGCGGAATATCCCAGGATGGATCCACCACTCCCTGGTTTTGAATTTTTCCTTCTCCACCAGCTGGAACAACACCCCTTTCCCCACTCTGCGCTGCTCCCAGATTCCCAGATTCCCAGGATTCGTTCCCTGCTGTACCTGCTGTGTGCAGAGGAGTCCTGCCCGTGGTGCTCTCGGTGTCCCAGCAGCTCGGGGACACGTCCAGGAGGAACTGGAGCACCTCGGGATGCCCCTCCCTGCTGGCAATGTGGAAGCAATTCCAGCCATCCTTGTTCCTCAGCAAGGGATTGGCTCCGTGCTCCACCAGGGTTCGGATCACTTCCAAGTTTTTCCTGGTGCAGGCCATCATCAGGGGAGTCCTGCAAGGAGATCCAGGGAGATTAAATAATTTAGGATTACAAATGGGATGTTCCAGGATCCGGGAGATTTTACACACTCCAGCTCCTTTTCCGTGCAGTCTCTCGGAGTTTTCTGTGTTTTTAAGGAAAATGGGATTTTTTCCAAAGGTTGGGATGTGCCTTAGGAAGCGCAGAGCTTTAATCCATGGATGGGAGGGCGCTGCCACACAAATCCAGGCTCGTGGAAGCTCAGCTCCACGCTGGCACAGCCTCAATTCCCAGCTCTGGAATGCTGCCTTTGGATTTGTGGCTGTTCAGCTCCAAAGGACCTTCCCAGGCTTTCATTTGGGGCTGGGGAGAAACTTTGGGTTTTTTTCCCAGAAATCCCCATCCCAAAGGGATGATTTACAACTTGTAGGAGAAAGAGGGGGAAAGAAGGGATAGGGTTGGAATTTATCCCAGAAATCCACGTGGGTCCACAGTGTGGGCAGCAGGGGAGGGGGGAATTCTGCTGCTCTGCTGATCCCAATGTGGATTCCAGATCCAGCTCTGGGATCCCAATATATGGAGCTGCTGGAGCAAATCCAGAGGAATCCATGGAGCTGCTCCAGGGCTGGAGCCCCTCTGGAGCTGCTGGAGGAGCTGGGAATGTTCCCCTGGAGAAGGGAAGGATCCAGGGAGAGCTTCCAGCACATTCCAGGGCCTGAAGGGGCTCCAGGAGAGCTGGAGAGGGACTGGGGACAAGGCCTGGAGGGACAGGACACAGGGAATTGCTTCAAACTGGAAAAGGGGAGATTTGGGTGGGATATTGGGAAGGAATTCCTGGCTGGGCTGGAATTCCCAGAGCAGCTGTGGCTGCCCCTGGATCCCTGGAATGTCCAAGGAAAAGCTGGAGCACCCTGGGACAGTGCAAAGGTGTCCCAGGTGACACTGGTTGATCCTTAAGCTCCTTCCCAACCATCCCACAATTCCAAATCCCATTTCCTATTCCCACCTTCCCCACCCAATCCCAAACCCCAGCACTCACCAGTCAGCCTTTTTCAAGCAGTCCACGCTCGCCCCTCTCTCCAGGAGGAAGGACACGCATTCCCAGTGTCCCATGGAAGCAGCCTCATGGATGGGCCTCTTGTAGTCGCCGTTGGCCACCTCCGTGTCCATCCCGATGTCCTGGATCAGGAATTCCAGCACATCCCGGTGTCCCAGCCGTGCCGCGTGGTGCAGCAGGGAGTCTCCCAAACGTCCCCAGCGCCAGCTCCGAGCCTCTGGAATCTCATCCAGCCTCAGCTCATCCCGGAGGAGATCCAGGTTTCCCTCCTGCACCAGCCTCAGGAGCCGCCGCCACCTCTCCCGCTCCGCCATGAGGGGAAGCAGGTAAAAAGATCGGGATTTTGGGGAATATCCTGGTTGGTTTGGCAGTAGGGATAAGCAGGAATGAAGTTTTCCCTCAGGAGAATCAGGGCTTTGTGCCTACTTCCAGAAAAATGGGAATTTTTCCCTCAGGAAATCCAAAAATCAGCCCCTCAGGATGAGCAGGAATTTCCTTCTGCTCCACCATGGATCCAGACCTGAGGGGAAAGAGGCAAAAAAATCGGGATTTCGGGGAAAATCCTGGTTGGTTTGGCAGTAGGGATAAGCAGGAATTAGGTTTTCCCTCAGAAGCAGAACCTGGTGTCCACTCCCATAAAAATGGAAATTTTTCTCTCAGGAAATCCAAAAATCGGCCCCTCAGGATGAGCAGGAATTTCCTTCTGCCCTGCCATGGAGCCGGGCCTGAGGGGAAAGAGGGGAAAAAAATCGGGATTTTGAGGGATATCCTGGTTGGTTTGAGTAGTTGGGATAAGCAGGAATGAGGTTTTCCCTCAGGAGAAGCAGGGCCTGGTGTCTGCTTCCAGAAAAATGGGAATTTTTTCCTCAGGATGAGCAGGAATTTCCGTCTCCTGCCCTGTCATGGATCCAGGCCTGAGGGGAAAGAGGCAAAAAAAATCAGGATTATGAGGGATTATCCAGGTTGGTTTGAAGGGTTGGGGTAAGCAGGAATGAAGTTTTCCCTCAGGAGAAGCAGAACCTGGTGTCTGCTTCCAGAAAAATGGGAATTTTTCCCTCAGGAAATCAAAAAATCGGCCCCTCAAGACAAGCAGGAATTTCCTTCTGCCCTGCCATGGAGCCGGGCCTGAGGGGAAAGAGATAAAAAAATCGGGATTTTGGGGAATTTCCTGGTTGGTTTGAAGGGTAGGGATAAGCAGGAATGAGGTTTTCCCTCAGGAGAAGCAGAACCTGGTGTCCACTCCCATAAAAATGGGAATTTTTCCCTCAGGAAATCCAAAAATCAGCCCCTCAGGATGAGCAGGGATTTCCTTCTGCTCCGCCATGGAGCCGGGCCTGAGGGGAAAGAGGCAAAAAAATTGGGATTTTGAGGGATATCCTGGTTGATTTGAGTAGTCGGGATAAGCAGGAATGAAGTTTTCCCTCAGGAGAAGCAGGGCCTGGTGTCTGCTTCCAGAAAAATCGGAATTTTTCCCTCAGGAAATTCACAAATTGGCCCCTCAGGACAAGCAGGAATTTCCTTCTGCTCCCCCATGGAGCTGGCCATGAGGAGAAGGAGGTAAAAAAATTGGGATTTTGGGGAATTTCCTGGTTGGTTTGAAGGGTAGGGATAAGTAGGAATGAGGTTTTCCCTCAGGAGAAGCAGGGCCTGGTGTCTGCTTCCAGAAAAATGGGAATTTTTTCCTCAGGATGAGCAGGAATTTCCGTCTCCTGCCCTGCCATGGATCCAGGCCTGAGGGGAAAGAGGCAAAAAAAATCAGGATTATGAGGGATTATTTGGATTGGTTTGAAGGGTTGGGGTAAGCAGGAATGAAGTTTTCCCTCAGGAGAAGCAGAACCTGGTGTCTGCTTCCAGAAAAATGGGAATTTTTCCCTCAGGAAATCAAAAAATCGGCCCCTCAGGACAAGCAGGAATTTCCTTCTGCCCTGCCATGGAGCCGGGCCTGAGGGGAAAGAGGCAAAAAAATTAGGATTTTGAGGGATATCCTGGTTGATTTGAGTAGTTGGGATAAGCAGGAATGAGGTTTTCCCTCAGGAGAAGCAGGGCCTGGTGTCTGCTTCCAGAAAAATGGGAATTTTTCCCTCAGGAAATTCACAAATTGGCCCCTCAGGACAAGCAGGAATTTCCTTCTGCTCTGCCATGGAGCTGGGCATGAGGAGAAAGAGGTAAAAAAATTGGGATTTTGGGGAATTTCCTGGTTGGTTTGAAGGGTAGGGATAAGTAGGAATGAGGTTTTCCCTCAGGAGAAGCAGGGCCTGGTGTCTGCTTCCAGAAAAATGGGAATTTTTTCCTCAGGATGAGCAGGAATTTCCGTCTCCTGCCCTGCCATGGATCCAGGCCTGAGGGGAAAGAGGCAAAAATCAGGATGTGAGGGATTATCAGGTTGGTTTGAAGGTTGGGATAAGTAGGAATGAGGTTTTCCCTCAGGAGAAGCAGGGCCTGGTGTCTGCTTCCAGAAAAATGGAAATTTTTCCCTCAGGAAATCAAAAAATTGGCCCCTCAGGATGAGCAGCAATTTCCTTCTGCTCCGCCATGGAGCCGGGCGTGAGGGGAAAGAGGTTAAAAAAATCAGAATTATGAGGGATTATCCGGGTTGGTTTGAAGGGCTGGGATAAGCAGGAATGAAGTTTTCCCTCAGGAGAAGCAGAACCTGGTGTCTGCTTCCAGAAAAATATGAATTTTTCCCCTTTAGGAAATACAAAAATCAGTCCCTCAGGACAAGCAGGAATTTCCTTCTGCCCTGCCATGGAGCCGGGCCTGAGGGGAAAGAGATAAAAAAATCGGGATTTTGGGGAATTTCCTGGTTGGTTTGAAGGGTAGGGATAAGCAGGAATGAGGTTTTCCCTCAGGAGAAGCAGGGCCTGGTGTCTGCTTCCAGAAAAATGGGAATTTTTCCCTCAGGAAATCCAAAAATCAGCCCCTCAGGATGAGCAGGAATTTCCTTCTCCCTCAGGATAATTAAAGATTTCTCTTCAGAAAACTGGGATCTGGCTTCTCCTTCAGAAAAAAATAGGAATTTCCCTCTCCCTGTATGAAATCCGGGATGCAGCAACCCCTCAGTAAAAGCAGAAATTCCCTTTTACCTCAGGAAAATCAGGATCTGGTCTCTCCCTCCAGAAAATAAGTTGTTTTTTTTTTTCCTTTGGAAATCCAGGATCTGACCTTTCCCTCAGGAAAAACAAATTCCCTTTTCCCTCAGGAAAAACAGGAACTTCTTTTTTTTTTTTGATTGGGAAGCCCAGGAACCAAATGTTCCCTCTGGAAGAGTAAAAATTCAATTTTCCCTCTAGAAAAATCAGAAATCAGCCTCTCCTTTAGGTGAAAAGAAATTCCTTTTTTCCTTCAGCAAAACAGAAACCAGAGTCTCCCTCAGCAAATCCCAAAATTCCCTTTTTCCTCAGGAAAAAACCAGATAATTTCTTTTTAATCAGGAAAAGCAGGACCCAACCTTTACCTCCAGAAATCTGAAATTCCCTCTTCCTTTAGGAAAATCAGGAACTTCCTTTTTCCTTGGGAAAAAAAAAAGGAATTTGCAACTCCATCAGGAAAAATAGAATTTTGCTTTTGCATATGGAAAATGAGGAATTGGTTTCTCTCTCGGGAAAAGCAGGAATTCCATTTTCCCTCAGGAAAATTAGAAACCAGCCCCTCCCTCTGGTAATACAGAAATTCCCCCTCCCTTTAGGAAAACTGGAAAATTCCCGGTTTTTTTATGGATTCCAGCTGGAAATCCATAATATTCCCATTTCACTCAGGAAAAAAACCCCTGAAATTCTCTTTTTTCTCTGGAAAATGAATCATTTCCTTATCCCCGCGGACAGAGAGAAACCAAGCCCTCCTCCAGGAAAAGCAGAAATTCCCTTTTCCCTCCCAAACGAATGGAAAATTCCCTTTTTCCCTCAGGAAAACCAGAAATTCCCATTTTTCCCCTCAGAAAAACCAGGAATTCCCATTTCCCTCAGGAAAAACCAGAAATCCCCATTTCCCTCGCGATTCCCAGGAAGGGGCCGCTCCCGCAGGCCGCGGGCCCCTCCCGAACTCCCTCCCCAGCTCATCCCAAACCGCGGAATTCCCGCGGGAAAATTCCCGATTTTTTTCCAACCCACCCGCGCGCCGCGGAGCGCTCGTGACGTCACACCCGCGAGGCAGTGACGTCACCGCGAGGCGCGCGGTAAACAAGCCCCGCCCCTACCCGGAAATGAAGCGCCATTGGACAGCGCAGGGGAGGGTGCCGGTTTCTGATTGGTCGGCGGGGAGGGGGCGGGACCGGCGGAGCGCGCGGGGCCGCGAGCGCCGGGAGCGGGTGAGGTTGGGGTGGGGGGGGGAGGACGCGACCATTTCTGGGCATTGGGGGGGGCAGGGAAGGGGTTCCCATGGAAATGAGGGAGCCTTGGGAATGTGGAGGCTTGTGGGAATGAGGGAATGCTTGGAATTGAGGGATTGGCGCTGAGGGGACCCGTGGCAGTGGCGGGGGATTGGTATTGAAGGGGTTTTGGCACTGAGGGGACCCCTTGGCTCTGAGGGGGCCTTGGGAATGGCGGCTCCTTTGGCGTGAGGGGACCCTGGAAATGAGAGAGTCCTTGGAATTGGAGAGTTTGGGAATGAGGAGACCCTTGGAAAAGGGGGAATTCTTGGATTTTGAGGGATTGACGCTGAGGGGACCCGTGGCAGTGGCGGGGGATTGGTATTGAAGGGGCTTTTGGCACTGAGGGGACCCCTTGGCTCTGAGGGGGCCTTGGGAATGGCGGCTCCTTTGGCGTGAGGGGACCCTGGAAATGAGGGAGTCCTTGGAATTTGAGAGTTTGGTAATGAGGAGACCCTTGGAAAAGGGAGAATCCCTGGAATTTGAGGGATTGGCGCTGAGGGGACCCGTGGCAGTGGTGGGGGATTGGTATTGAAGGGATTTTTGGCACTGAGGGGACCCCTTGGCTCTGAGGGGGCCTTGGGAATGGGAGTTCTTTTGGCGTGAGGGGACCCTGGAAATGAGGGAATCCTTGGAATTGGAGGTTTTGGGAATGAGGGGAGCCTTGGAAATGGGGGAATCCTTGGATTTGAGGGGTTTGGGAATGGGGGGGAGCCTTGGGAATAAGGGAATCCTTGGAATTGGGGAATTGGCACTGAGGGGACCCTTAGCATTGAGGGAACCTTGGGAATGGGGGAATCCTTGGAATTGAGGGGTTTGGGAATGGGGGAATCCTTGGAATTGAGGGGCTTGGGAATGAGGGGGAGGCTTGGGAATGGGGAGCTTGGAATGGGGAGAGCTTGGAAATTCAGGGAGCCTCTGGATGAGGTCGGTGCATCCCTGTGGGAAAGGGGAAATCCCATTTTTATGCAGAATCACGGAATGTTTTAGGTCAGAAAAGGTCCTTACGATCATCAAATCCAGCCACTCCCTCAGCACTTTTCCCTAAAATCCACGGGATTCTCTTGGATTGGGTTTTTTTCCCACTTTTTTGCCTCGTTTCCCGTGCTTTGAGGAAATTGGGATATTGGAAAGCAGCCTCCCAGGGGAGCTGAGTGCTTTTAACTCTGCTGAGCTGCAAAGGAGGAAGCAGCACATCCATAAAACCATCCCAAAAAAACCCCTAAAATCATCCAATCCGAGCATTATCCCAAGGAAAAACCAGGCTGATCCTGCAAGGATCAGTTTTTGTGGCAAACGAGGGAAATAGAAATAAATAAATTAAAGGAAGCAAAAGTGAAACTGCTGATCCTGGCAGGGGGAGGTTCCTCCTGTGCCACCAATTCCTGCTGGTTTGGGGTTCTTCCTGGGAATTTTTTTGGGAGAAAAAGTTGCTTTTTGTGGAATTTTTCTCTGGCCAGAAGAGAGGGATTCGTGCCTGCTCCAAGTAAGGTTTGATTGTTTTATCAGAGTCGTTCCTGGGGTAGTTTTGTGCTGCTTTTTAACCTCAAATGGGTTAAATTGGATCAGTTTGGGTGTTTGAGTGTTGGTTTGAGCTTCCTGGGGTAAATAATTGGAATTTTTCCCGTGGGATTGAGGCTCCATGGAGATCCTGGATTCATTCTGCATTCCCACCGATGCTGGAGCTGCTTCCTCCATGTGGTGGTGGGGAAAAAGCTGGAAAAGCTGCCTGGATTTTGGGGTTTTTTTTTTTGTTGTCCTGTTGTTCCAAAGCCTCCTGGTGGAACCAGCATTGGAGGGACTGCCAAGGGAATCCCAGAATTCCAGGATTTGGGTGGGAAAGGAAATTAAAACTCATCCATTTTCACACCTTTCCATGGGCAGGGACAATTCCTCCATCCCACGGTGTTCCAGGCTGGCCTTGGATATTCCAGGGATCCAGGGGCAGCCACAGCTTCTCTGGGAATCCCATCCCAGCCAGGAATTCCCAATTCCCAGTATCCCAACTAAACCTGCTCTCTCCCATCCCATCCATCCCTCCAGCAAAACCCCTCCCTGAAACACCAACACCTCTGAAAATCCCTGAGGGGAAAACTTCTATGCTCATGGATTCAGTGTTTCCTAACACTTGGATTTTAGGATTTTCCTGTTATTTTTCATTCTTCTGTGTGGATGAAGAGCTCCAGGAAGAGGCAGCTCACACAGCCACAGCTTCTCTGGGAATCCCAGCCCAGCCAGGAATTCCCAATATCCCAACTAAACCTGCTCTCTGCCATCCCATCCCATCCCTCCAGAAAAACT
The DNA here is from genome assembly GCA_034509425.1 of Eopsaltria australis. Taxonomy (NCBI): domain Eukaryota; kingdom Metazoa; phylum Chordata; class Aves; order Passeriformes; family Petroicidae; genus Eopsaltria; species Eopsaltria australis. The sequence continues at coordinate 34,570 of JAVTVJ010004330.1, forward strand.
CCTCCCTGAAACACCAGCACCTCTGAAAATCCCTGAGGATTTGCTCATGGATTCAGTGTTTCCTAACACTTGGATTTTAGGATTTTCCTGTTATTTTTCATTCTTCTGTGTGGATGAAGAGCTCCAGGAAGAGGCAGCTCACACAGCCACAGCTTCTCTGGGAATCCCAGCCCAGCCAGGAATTCCCAATTCCCAATATCCCAACTAAACCTGCTCTCTCCCATCCCTCCAGAAAAACTCCTCCCTGGAAACACCAACACCTCTAACAACCCCTGAGGGGAAAACTTTTGTGCTTATGGATTCAGTGTTTCCTAGCACTTGGATTTTAGGATTTCCCTGTTATTCTTCATTCTTCTGTGTGGATAAAGAACTCCAGGAAGAGGCAGCTCACACAGCCACAGCTTCTCTGGGAATCCCAGCCCAGCCAGGAATTCTCAATATCCCAACTAAACCTGCTCTCTCCCATCCCATCCCTCCAGCAAAACTCCTCCCTGAAACACCAGCACCTCTGAAAATCCCTGAGGATTTGCTCATGGATTCAGTGTTTCCTAACACTTGGATTTTAGGATTTTCCTGTTATTTTTCATTCTTCTGTGTGGATGAAGAGCTCCAGGAAGAGGCAGCTCACACAGCCACAGCTTCTCTGGGAATCCCAGCCCAGCCAGGAATTCCCAATATCCCAACTAAACCTGCTCTCTGCCATCCCATCCCATCCCTCCAGCAAAACTCCTCCCTGGAAACACCAGCACCCCTAACAACCCCTGAGGGGAAAATACGGTTCAGTGTCCGTGGATTTAGTGTTGTCTAACAGCTGGGATTTGGGATTTGCCATTGACTCTGTTCTCCTGTGTCCCCAGGGATGCAGAGCTCCAAGAGGAGGCACCTGAGGGCCCCCGAGTGCGAAGCCCTGGCCCAGAGCCAGGAGGGTTTGTCCCCCCTGAGGCAGCCCCTGAGGCAGGGCCCGGGCAGAGCAGGAGGAAGGGCAGGCCTGCAGCCCTCCCAGAGGGCACGGAGACAGCCCACAGGTGCTCTCGGTAACTCGGGGACTCTTCAGTATTTATTTATTGTTATTTATTAGTTATTCATATTTTATTATTTATTATTTGTCGTTTATCGTTTGTTATTTATTATTTATGTATTAGTCATTTATCGTTTATTTTTATTATTATTTATGATTTATTTCTTGTTCTTTATTTCTTGTTCTTTATTTCTTGTTATTTCTTGTTATTTCTTGTTATTCCTTATTATTCCTTATTATTCCTTATTATTCCTTATTATTCCTTATTATTCCTTATTATTCCTTATTATTCCTTATTATTCCTTATTATTCCTTATTATTCCTTATTATTCCTTATTATTTCTTATTATTTCTTATTATTTCTTTTTCTTTTTTCTTTCTTCTTTTTTCTTTCTTCTTTTTTCTTTCTTCTTTTTTCTTTCTTCTTTTTTCTTTCTTCTTTTTTCTTTTTTCTTTCTTCTTTTTTCTTTCTTCTTTTTTCTTTCTTCTTTTTTCTTTCTTCTTTTTTCTTTCTTCTTTTTTCTTTCTTCTTTTTTCTTTCTTCTTCCTTCTTTCTTCTTTTTTCTTTCTTCTTTTTTCTTTCTTCTTTTTTCTTTCTTCTTCCTTCTTTCTTCTTCTTTCTTTCTTCTTTTTTCTTTCTTCTTTTTTCTTTCTTCTTTTTTCTTTCTTCTTTTTTCTTTCTTCTTTTTTCTTTCTTCTTTTTTCTTTCTTCTTTTTTCTTCCTTCTTTTTTCTTCCTTCTTTTTTCTTCCTTCTTTTTTCTTCCTTCCTTTATTTATCTATTATTTTTATGTCATTTTGCATTTTTTAATGTTTTTATTTTTATTTTATGTCTTTGCTGTTCTGTTCTGTCGTTCAGTGTTTTATCTTATTTTTATTTTCTTTATGTCCTATTTATTGTATTTTATTTATTCATTGCTTTATTTCATTGGTGTATTTGTTTATTTAGTTTATTAGTGCTGTTGATTTTATTTTATATTTTTTTAAAAATTTGTTTTATGATTTTTATGTTATTTTATCATTATTTTATTTTATTTTTATTTATTTTATTTTATTTCTTGGTTTTATGTATTTATATTTATTTTATTTGAAAGTTATTTTCATTTTATTTTTTATTATTTATTTATTATTTATTATTTTATTTGTTACATTTTATTTATTTTTTATTTGTTATTTATTTATTATTTATTTATTATTTATTATTTATTTTTATTACTATTTTTAATAATTTTATATACCTTTACTTTTTATTTTTTATTTTCTTTTTTAGTCTTTTATTTTCTTCTATTTTCATTTATTTTCATTTTATTTTGTTTCATCTTTTATGTTATTTTACATTATTTTTATGTTTTTATTATTTCAGTTTTATTTTGTTTTTTTATATTATTTTATTTATTTTAATGTAATGTAATTTTATTTATTTTAGATCGTATTTTCATTTAACTTTTATTTTATTTTCTTATACAAAATTAATTATTTTACATTATTTTCATGTTTCTATTATATTCATAGTATTTTATTTTTTCATGTAATTTTATTTCATTTATTTTTAGATCATCTTTTCATTTAATTTTTTTATTTTCCTTATTTTATTTTTATATTATTTTATTTACTTAAATGTAATTCTATTTTATTTTATTTCTATTTTATTTTATTTTATTTCTATTTTATTTTATTTCTATTTTATTTCTATTTTATTTTATTTCTATTTTATTTTTATTTCTATTTTTATTTCTATTTTATTTTATTTCTATTTTATTTCTATTTCTATTTTATTTCTATTTCTATTCTATTTTATTTTATTTCATTTCATTTCATTTTTATTTTCCTGCATTATCCCTGTGTTCCTTGGTGCCCAGGAAATTTGGGATTCAGGCCCATTTCCTTGGGAATTTTACCTGTCCCTCACTCCCTTCCCAGAGA
>JAVTVJ010004331.1:0-11628 GCA_034509425.1 Eopsaltria australis
ATTGACCAAAATCTTGGGGTTTGGTCCAAAGGGAGCGTTTTTATCCCGAAATTTGTCCCATTGATGTTGAATCTTGACTTTTCCACCCAACTGGGCATTTTTATTCCAAATCCATCCTCGTTGATGTCCGACGTTGACTTTTCTACCCAATTGGGGTGTTTTTATCCTAAAATTTGTTCCCATTGAAGTCCAATATTGGCTTTTCCACCCAAAGTTGACTTTTCCGTCCAATTGGAGTGTTTTTATCCCAAAACTCATCCCTGTTGAGATCCAACCTTGACTTTTCCATCCAACGTTGACTTTTTCACCCAATTTTTATCCCAAAAATTCATCCCCATTGACCAAATTTTTCGGGTTTGGTCCAACGGGGGCGTTTTTATCATAAAATTTGTCTCCGTTGAGGTCCAACATTGACTTTTTCACCCAACATTGATTTTTCCGTTCAATTGGATCGTTTTTATCCCAAAACTCATCCCTGTTTAGATCCAACATGGACTTTTCCATCCAGCGTTGACTTTTTCACCCAACTGGAGCGTTTTTATCCCAAAAATTCATCCCTATTCACCAAAATCTTGGGGTTTGGTACAACGGGGGCATTTTTATCCCGAAATTTGTCCCCATTGAGGTCCAATATTGTGTTTTCCACCCAACGTTGACTTTTCCATCCAATTGGAGCATTTTTATCCCAAAATTCATCCCCATTGGCCAAAATGTTGGGTTTTGGTCCAACGGGGGCGTTTTTTTCCAAAAATTTCTCCCATTGATGTTGAATCTTGACTTCTTCACCCAAGATTAGCTTTTCCACACAACTGGGGGATTTTTATCCCAAACATTCATCACCATTGACCAAAATGTTGTGGGTTTGGTCCATGGGGGCGTTTTTATCTCAGAATTTGCCCCATTGATGTTGAACATTGACTTTTCCACCCAACACTGACTTTTCCACCCAATTGGGGCATTTTTATCACAAATCCATCCTCATTGATGCCCAACGTTGACTTTTCTACCCAAATGGAGCGTTTTTATCCCAAAATTCATCTCCATTGACCAAAGTCGTGGGTTTTGATCCAACGGGACGTTTTTATCCCAAAATTTGTCCCATTGATGTTGAACCTTGACTTTTCCACCCAACATTGGCTTTTCCACCCAACTGGGCCTTTTTACCCCAAATTCATCCCCATTGAGGTCCAACATTGACTTTTCCATACAATTAGGGAGTTTTTACCCAAAATTCTTCCCCATTGACCAAAATCTTGGGGTTTGGTCCAAAGGGATCGTTTTTATCCCGAAATTTGTCCCATTGATGTTGAATCTTGACTTTTCCACCCAACTGGGTGTTTTTATCCAAAATCCATCCCCCTTGAGGCCCAGCGTTGGCTTTTCCACCCAACTGGGCATTTTTATTCCAAATCCATCCTCGTTGATGTCCGACGTTGACTTTTCTACCCAATTGGGGCGTTTTTATTCTAAAATTTGTCCCCATGGAAGTCCAATATTGGCTTTTCCACCCAAAGTTGACTTTTCCGTCCAATTGGAGCGTTTTTATCCAAAAACTCATCCCTGTCGAGTTCCAACCTTGACTTTTCCATCCAACGTTGAGTTTTTCACCCAGTTGGGACGTTTTTATCCCAAAAATTCATCCCCATTGACCAAAGTCTTCGGGTTTGGTCCAACGGGGGTGTTTTTATCCCAAAATTTGTCCCCGTTGAGGTCCAATATTGACTTTTTCACCCAACGTTGACTTTACCATCCAATTGGATCTTTTTTTCCCAAAACTCATCCCTGTTGAGATCCAACCTTGATTTTTCCATCCAGCGTTGACTTTTTCACCCAACTGGAGCGTTTTTATCCCAAAATTCATCCCCATTGACCAAAATCTTGGGGTTTGGTCCAACGGGGGCGTTTTTATCTCAAAATTTTTCCCATTGACATTGAACAATTACTTTTCCTCCCAACATTGGCTTTCCCACCCAACTGGGCCTTTTTACCCAAAAGTCATCCTTGTTGAGTTTCAACCTTGACTTTTCTACCCAATTGGAGCATTTTATCCAAAATTCTTCCCCATTGACCAAAGTCTTGGGGTTTGGTCCAACAGGGGCATTTTTATCCCAAAATTTTTCCCCATTGAAGTCCAATATTGAGTTTTCCAACCAATGTTGACTTTTCCGTCCAATTGGAGCATTTTTATCCCAAAAATTCATCCCCATTGACCAGAATGTTCGGTTTTGGACCAACGAGGGCGTTTTTATCCCAAAATTTGACCCATTGACGTTGAACATTGACGTTTTCTCCCAACATTGACTTTTCCGTCCAATTGGGGTGGTTTTATCCCAAAATTCATCCCCATTGACCAAAATGTTGGGGTTTGGTCCAACGGGGGCGTTTTTATCCCAAAATTTGTTCCCATTGAGGTCCAATATTGGCTTTTCCACCCAATGTTCAATTTTCCGTCCCATTGGAGCGCTTTTATCCCAAAACTCATCCCTGTTGAGATCCAACCTTGACTTTTCCATCCAACGCTGACTTTTTCTACCCAAATGAGCGTTTTTATCTGTAATTCATCCTCATTGACCAAACTTCTTCCGGTTTGGTCCAACGGAGGCGTTTTTATCCCAAAATTTGTCCCATTGAGGTCCAATATTGGCTTTTGCACCCAATGTTGAATTTTCCGTCCAATTGGAGCGCTTTTATCCCAAAACTCATCCCTGTTGAGTTCCAACCTTGACTTTTCCATCCAACGTTGACTTTTTCACCCAATTGTGGCGTTTTTCATTCTTGTACTAATTTCTATTGACTAAAATTCTTGTGTTTTTGTAGGGATGGGGTGTTTTTGTCCCACCCATCCAATTGGAGCTTTATCCCAAATTAGTCCTCATTGTCCAAAACTCTTCCGTTTCATTCCACCCCGGGGCGTTTTTATCCCAAAATTTGTCCCATTGATGTTGAACATTGACTTTTCCACCTAACACTGACTTTTCCACCCAATTGGGGCATTTTTATCACAAATCCATCCTCATTGATGCCCAACGTTGACTTTTCTACCCAATTGGAGCATTTTTATCCTAAAATTCATCCCCATTGGCCAAAGTCGCGGGTTTTGATCCAACGGGGGCGTTTTTATCCCAAAATTTGTCCCATTGATGTTGAACCTTGACTTTTCCACCCAACATTGCCTTTTCCACCCAACTGGGCCTTTTTACGCCAAATTCATCCCCATTGAGGTCCAACATTGACTTTTCCATACAATTAGGGAGTTTTTACCCAAAATTCTTCCCCATTGACCAAAATCTTGGGGTTTGGTCCAAAGGGAGCGTTTTTATCCCGAAATTTGTCCCATTGATGTTGAATCTTGACTTTATACGAAACTGGGTGTCTTTATCCAAAAATCCATCCCCCTTAAGGCCCAGCGTTGGCTTTTCCACCCAACTGGGCATTTTTATTCCAAATCCATCCTCGTTGATGTCCGACGTTGACTTTTCTACCCAATTGGGGTGTTTTATACTAAAATTTGTCCCCGTTGAGGTCCAACATTGACTTTTTCACCCAACATTGACTTTTCCATCCAATTGGAGCGTTTTTATCCCAAAACTCATCCCTGTTGAGATCCAACCTTGACTTTTCCATCCAGCGTTGACTTTTTCATCCAATTGGAGCGTTTTCATCCCAAGATTCATCCCCATTCACCAAAATGTTGGGTTTTGGTCCAACGGGGGCGTTTTTATCCCAAAATTTGTCCCCATTGAGGTCCAATATAGGCTTTTTTACAATATGTTTGATTTTCCATCCAATTGGAGCGCTTTTATCCCAAAACTCATCCCTGTTGAGTTCCAACCTTGACTTTTCCATCCAACGTTGACTTTTTCACCCAATTGGGACGTTTTTATCCCAAAATTTCATTCCCATTGACCAAACTCTTCTGGTTTGGTCCAACGGGGGTGTTTTTATCCCAAAATTTGTCCTCGTTGAGGTCCAACATTGACTTTTTCACCCAACATTGACTTTTCCATCCAACTGGATAGTTTTTATCCCAAAACTCATCCCTGTTGAGTTCCAACCTTGACATTTCCATCCAGCGTTGACTTTTTCACCCAACTGGAGCGTTTTTATCTCAATATTCATCCCCATTGACCAAAATCTTGGGGTTTGGTCCAACGGGGGCGATTTTATCCCAAAATTTGTCCTATTGATGTTGAACATTGACCTTTCCACCCAACACTGACTTTTCCACCCAATTGGGGCATTTTTATCACAAATCCATCCTCATTGATGCCCAACGTTGACTTTTCTACCCAATTGGAGCATTTTTATCCTAAAATTCATCCCCATTGACCAAAGTCTTGGGGTTTGGTCCAACGGGGGCGTTTTTATCCCGAAATTTTTCCCATTGACATTGAACATTGACTTTTCCACCAAACATTGGCTTTCCCACCCAACTGGGCCTTTTACCCCAAAACTCATCCTTGTTTAGTTCCAGCCTTGACTTTTCTACCCAATTGGAACAGTTTTACCCCAAAATTCTTCCCCATTGACCAAAATCTTGGGGTTTGGTCCAAAGGGAGCGTTTTTATCCCGAAATTTGTCCCATTGATGTTGAATCTTGGCTTTTCCACCCAACTGGGTGTTTTTATCCAAAAATCCATCCCCCTTGAGGCCCAGCGTTGTCTTTTCCACCCAACTGGGCATTTTTATTCCAAATCCATCCTCGTTGATGTCCGGCGTTGACTTTTCTACCCAATTGGGGCGTTTTTATCCTAAAATTTGTCCCCATTGAAGTCCAATATTGGCTTTTCCACCCAACGTTGACTTTTCCGTCCAATTGGAGCGTTTTTATCCCAAAACTCATCCCTGTTGAGATCAACTATGGCTTTCCCATCCAGGTGTTTACCCAAATGGGCGTTTTAATCTCAAATTCATCCCATTGATACAAAATCTTGGTGTTTACGGATTCCAACAGGCGTTTTTTATCTCAAATTGTCCCACATTGATGTTGAACGATGACCTTCCATAACACTGACTTTTCCACCCAATTGGGGCATTTTTATCACAAATCCATCCTCATTGATGCCCAACTTTGACTTTTCTACCCAAATGGAGCGTTTTTATCTCAAAATTCATCTTCATTGACCAAAGTCGTGGGTTTTGATCCAGCGGGGGCGTTTTTATCCCAAAATTTGTCCCATTGATGTTGAACCTTGACTTTTCCACATAACATTGCCTTTTCCACCCAACTGGGCCTTTTTACCCCAAATTCATCCCCATTGAGGTCCAACATTGACTTTTCCATACAATTAGGCAGTTTTTACCCCAAAATTCTTCCCCATTGACCGAAATCTTGGGGTTTGGTCCAAAGGGATCGTTTTTATCCCGAAATTTGTCCCATTGATGTTGAATCTTGACTTTTCCACCCAACTGGGTGTTTTTATCCAAAAATCCATCCCCCTTGAGGCCCAGCGTTGGCTTTTCCACCCAACTGGGCATTTTTATTCCAAATCCATCCTCGTTGACGTTAGACGTTGACTTTTCTACCCAATTGGGGTGTTTTTATCTTAAATTTGTCCCCGTTGAAATGCAACATTGGCTTTTCCACCCAAAGTTGACTTTTCCGTCCAATTGGAGCGTTTTTATCCCAAAACTCATCCCTGTTGAGATCCAGCCTTGACTTTTCCATCCAACGTTTACTTTTTCACCCAAATGGAGCGTTTTTATCTCAAAATTCATCCCCATTGACCAAAATCTTGGGGTTTGGTCCAACGGGGGCGTTTTTATCTCAAAATTTGTCCCATTGATGTTGAACACAGACTTTTCCACCCAACACTGGCTTTTCCACCCAATTGGGGCATTTTTATCACAAATCCATCCTCATTGATGCCCAACTTTGACTTTTCTACCGAATTGGAGCATTTTTATCCCAAAATTCATCCCCATTGACAAAAGTCGTGGGTTTTGATCCAACGGGGGCGTTTTTATCCCAAAATTTGTCCCATTGATGTTGAACCTTGACTTTTCCACCCAACATTGGCTTTTCCACCCAACTGGGCCTTTTTACCCAAATTCATCCCCATTGAGGTCCAACATTGACTTTTCCATACAATTAGGGAGTTTTTACCCCAAAATTCTTCCCCATTGACCAAAATCTTGGGGTTTGGTCCAAAGGGAGGGTTTTTATCCCGAAATTTGTCCCACTGATGTTGAATCTTGACTTTTCCACCCAACTGGGTGTTTTTATCCAAAAATCCATCCCCCTTGAGGCCCAGCGTTGGCTTTTCCACCCAACTGGGCATTTTTATTCCAAATCCATCCTCGTTGATGTCCGACGTTGACTTTTCTACCCAATTGGGGCGTTTTTATCCTAAAATTTGTCCCCATGGAAGTCCAATATTTGCTTTTCCACCCAAAGCTGACTTTTCCGTCCAATTGGAGCGTTTTTATCCCAAAACTCATCCCTGTTGAGATCCAACCTTGACTTTTCCATCCAGCGTTGACTTTTTCTTCCAATTGGAGCGGTTTTATCCCAAAATTCATCCCCATTGACCAAAATCTTAGGGTTTGGTCCAACGGGGGCGTTTTTATCTCAAAATTTGTCCCATTGATGTTGAACATTGACTTTTCCACCCAACACTGACTTTTCCACCCGATTGGGGCATTTTTATCACAAATCCATCCTCATTGAAGCCCGACGTTGACTTTTCTACACAATTGGAGCATTTTTATCCCAAAAATTCATCCCCATTGACCAAACTCTCCGGGTTTGGTCCAACAGGGGGCGTTTTTATTTCAAAATTTGTCCCCATTCACCAAAATGTTGTGTTTTGGTCCAATGGGGGCGTTTTTATCCCGAAATTTGTCCCCATTGAGGTCCAATATTGGCTTTTTCACCCAACGTTGACTTTTCCATTGAAGCGTTTTTATCCCAAAACTCATCCCTGTTTAGATCCAACCTTGACTTTTCCATCCAGCGTTGACTTTTTCACCCAAATGGAGCGTTTTTATCCCAAAATTCATCCCCATTGACCAAAATCTTGGGGTTTGGTCCAACGGGGGCGTTTTTATCTCAAAATTTGTCCCATTGATGTTGAACAGTGACCTTTCCACCCAACACTGACTTTTCCACCCAATTGGGGCATTTTTATCACAAATCCATCCTCATTGATGCCCAACTTTGACTTTTCTACCCAGTTGGAGCGTTTTTATCCCAAAATTCATCTTCATTGACCAAAGTCGTGGGTTTTGATCCAACGGGGGCGTTTTTATCCCAAAATTTGTCCCATTGATGTTGAACCTTGACTTTTCCGCCCAACATTGGCTTTTCCACCCAACTGGGCCTTTTTACCCCAAATTCATCCCCATTGAGGTCCAACATTGACTTTTCCATACAATTAGGGAGTTTTTACCCCAAAATTCTTCCCCATTGACCAAAATCTTGGGGTTTTGTCCAAAGGGAGCGTTTTTATCCCGAAATTTGTCCCATTGATGTTGAATCTTGACTTTTCCACCCAACTGGGTGTTTTTATCAAAAAATCCATCCCCCTTGAGGCCCAGCGTTGTCTTTTCCACCCAACTGGGCATTTTTATTCCAAATCCATCCTCGTTGATGTCCGGCGTTGACTTTTCTACCCAATTGGGGCGTTTTTATCCTAAAATTTGTCCCCATTGAAGTCCAATATTGGCTTTTCCACCCAACGTTGACTTTTTCACATTTGGGACGTTTCATCCAAAACTCGTATCCTGTGAGATCCAACCTTGACTTTTGCATCCAACGTTGACTTTTTGCAACTGGGCGTTTTTATCCTCAATTCATCCCATTGACCAAAATCTTGTTGTTGGTCCCAGCGAGCGTTTTTATCTCAAAATGTGTCCCATTGATGTTGAACATTGACCTTTCCACCCAACACTGACTTTTCCACCCAATTTGGGGCATTTTTATCACAAATCCATCTTCATTGATGCCCAACTTTGACTTTTCTACCCAATTGGAGCGTTTTTATCCCAAAATTGATCTTCATTGACCAAAGTCGTGGGTTTTGATCCAACGGGGGCGTTTTTATCCCAAAATTTGTCCCATTGATGTTGAACCTTGACTTTTCCACACAACTTTGGCTTTTCCACCCAACTGGGCCTTTTTACCCCAAATTCATCCCCATTGAGGTCCAACATTGACTTTTCCATACAATTAGGGAGTTTTTACCCAAAATTCTTCCCCATTGACCAAAATCTTGGGGTTTGGTCCAAAGGGATCGTTTTTATCCCGAAATTTGTCCCATTGATGTTGAATCTTGACTTTTCCACCCAACTGGGTGTTTTTATCCAAAAATCCATCCCCCTTGAGGCCCAGCGTTGTCTTTTCCACCCAACTGGGCATTTTTATTCCAAATCCATCCTCGTTGATGTCCGGCGTTGACTTTTCTACCCAATTGGGGCGTTTTTATCCTAAAATTTGTCCCCATTGAAGTCCAATATTGGCTTTTCCACCCAACGTTGACTTTTCCGTCCAATTGGAGCGTTTTTATCCCAAAACTCATCCCTATTGAGATCCAACCTTGACTTTTTATCCAGCGTTGACTTTTTCACCCAATTGGGACGTTTTTATTCCAAAATTCATCCCCATTGACAAAACTCTTCCGGTTTGGTCCAACGGGGGCGTTTTTATCCCAAAATTTGTCCCCGTTGAGGTCCAATATTGACTTTTTCAATAGCAGCTGACTTTTCCATCCAATTGGATCGTTTTATCCCAAACTCATCCCTGTTGAGATCCAACCTTGGTTTTCCATCCAAGCGTTGACTTTTCACTTTAATTAGGGCGTTTTCATCCAAAAATTCATCCCCATTGACCAAAATCTTGGTTTTTGGTGGTATGGGAGAGTTTTTATCCCAAAATTTGTCCCCATTGAGGTCCAATATTGACTTTTCCACCCAACGTTGACTTTTCCATCAAATTGGATTGTTTTTATCCCAAAACTCATCCCTGTTGAGATCCAAGCTTGACTTTTCAATCCAGCGTTGACTATGTCACCCAATTGGGGTGCTTTAATCCCAAAATTCATCCCCATTCACCAAAATGTTGGGTTTTGGTCCAACGGGGGCATTTTTATCGCCAAATTTGTCCCCATTGAGGTCCAATATTGAGTTTTCCACCCAACGGTGACTTTCAGATCCAATTGGGCGACATCCCAAAACTCATCCCTGTTGAGAGTCAACCTTAATTTTTCCATCCAGTTTCCTTTTCACCCAACTGGAGCGTTTTTATCCCAAAATTCACCCCCATTGACCAAAATCTTGGGGTTTGGTCCTACGGGGGCGTTTTTATCTCAAAATTTGACCCATTGATGTTGAACACTGACCTTTCCACCCAACACTGACTTTTCCACCCAATTGGGGCATTTTTATCACAAATCCATCCTCATTGAAGCCCGACTTTTACTTTCCTACCCAATTGGAGCATTTTTATCCCAAAAATTCATCCCCAATTGCCAAAATGTTGGGGTTTTGTCCAACGGGGGCGTTTTTATCCCAAAATTTGTCCCATTGATGTTGAACCTTGACTTCTTCACCCAACATTGCCTTTTCCACACAACTGGGGCATTTTTATCCCAAAAATTCATCCCCATTGACCAAAATGTTGGGGTTTTGTCCAACGGGGCGTTTTTATTCTGAAATTTGTCCCCATTTAAGTCCAATAGTGACTTTTTCACCCAACGTTGACTTTTCCATCCAATTGGAGCGTTTTTATCTTAAAACTCATCCCTGTTGAGATCCAACCTTGACTTTTCCATCCAGCGTTGACTTTTCTACCCAACTGGAGCGTTTTTATCCCAAAATTCATTCCCATTGACCAAAGTCTTGGGGTTTGGTCCAACGGGGGCGTTTTTATCCCGAAATTTGTCCCATTGATGTTGAATCTTGACTTTTCCACCCAACTGGGTGTTTTTATCCAAAATCCATCCCCCTTGAGGCCCAGCGTTGGCTTTTCCACCCAACTGGGCATTTTTATTCCAAATCCATCCTCGTTGATGTCCGACGTTGACTTTTCTACCCAATTGGGGTGTTTTTATCCCAAAATTTGTCCCCATTGACCAAAGTCTTGGGGTTTGGTCCAACAGGGGCATGTTTATCCCAATATTTGTCCCCGTTGAAGCCCAATATTGAGTTTTCCACCCAATGTTGACTTTTCTGTCCAATTGGAGGATTTTGATCTCAAAATTCATCCCCATTGACCAAAATGTTGGGGTTTGGTCCAACGGGGGCGTTTTTATCCCGAAATTTGTTCCCATTGAGGTCCATTACTGGCTTTTCCACCCAATGTTGACTTTTCCGTCCAATTGGAGCGCTTTTATCCCAAAACTCATCCCTGTTGAGTTCCAACCTTGACTTTTCCATCCAACGTTGACTTTTTCACCCAATTGGGGCGTTTTCATCCCAAAATTCACCCCCATTAAACAAAATCTTGGGTTTTGGTAGGATGGGGGCGTTTTTATCCTAAAATTTGTCCCCATTGAGGTCCAATATTGAGTTTTCCAACCAACGTTGACTTTTCCATTCAATTGGGGCGTTTTTATCCCAAAACTCATCCCTGTTGAGATCCAACCTTGACTTTTCCATCCAACGTTGACTTTTTCACCCAAATGGAGCGTTTTTATCCCAAAATTCATCCCCATTGACCAAACTCTTCCGGTTTGGTCCAATGGGGGCGTTTTAATCTCAAAATTTTTCCCATTGATGTTGAACATTGACCTTTCCACCCAACACTGACTTTTCCGCCCAATTGGGGCATTTTTATCACAAATCCATCCTCATTGATGCCTAACGTTGACTTTTCTACCCAATTGGAGCATTTTTATCCCAAAAATTCATCCCCATTGACCAAACACTCCGGGTTTGGTCCAACAGGGGGCGTTTTTATTTCAAAATTTGTCCCGATTCACCAAAACGTTGGGTTTAGGTTTAACGGGGTCATTTTTATCTCGAAATTTGTCCCCATTGAGGTCCAATATTTTTTTTCCACCCAACGTTGACTTCTCCATCCAACTGGAGCGTTTTTATCCCAAAAATTCATCCCCATTGGCCAAAATGTTGGGTTTTGGTCCAACGGGGGCGTTTTTATCCCAAAATTTGTCCCATTGATGTTGAACCTTGACTTCTTCACCCAACATTGGCTTTTCCACACAACTGCTTTTTTCCCAAAAGTCATCCTGTTGAGTTCCAACCTTTGACTTTTCTACCTGTACTGAGCATTTTACCCCCAAAATTCTTCCCCATTGACCAAAGTCTTGGGGTTTGGTCCAACAGGGGCCTTTTATCCCAAAATTTTTCCCCACAGTCCACATTGAGTTTTCCACCCAATGTTGACTTTTCCGTCCAATTGGAGCATTTTTATCCTGTACTCATCCCATTGACCAAAATGTTGGGGTTTGGTCCAACGGGGGCGTTTTTTTCCCAAAATTTGTCCCTATTGAGGTCCAATATTGACTTTTCCACCCATCATTGAGTTTTCCATCCAATTGGATCGTTTTTATCTTAAAACTCATCCCTGTTGAGTTCCAACCTTGACTTTTCCATCCAACGTTGACTTTTTCACCCAATTGGGGTGTTTTCATCCCAAAATTCACCCCCATTGACCAAAATCTTGGGTTT
>JAVTVJ010004336.1:0-10606 GCA_034509425.1 Eopsaltria australis
GTGTAGAATTTGGGGCATTCCCGGGATCAGTAGATCCAGTTTGGTCTGTCGGGTTTTCAAGGAATCTTTCCAGCTTCTCTACGGGGCCCACAACTGCTATGGTTTTCTGTAAGACAATCGCTGTGGCTTTGAGTGATTCTGGGGGACCCCGAATTAAAGGGCTATTCATTTCAGGTTTCACAGGCATTTGCACAGGGGATTCATATTCAGGAATCAACTTCTTTTCATGTATCATTTGCAGACAAGCAGCTTTGTGGACGCTTTCTAGAAGTTGATCAGGGGTACTATCAATAGCTAAAGGGTCTCCGCTTTCTGGAGGATTGAGTCCCCCAGCTTGGAAAGTTGCATGCTGAGTTGGGGACGAGGTGTTATGTTTGTCTCTTGTTGTTAAGAAAACATCATGTCCCCAGTATCCACTGGCCTCCTGTTCAGTTAAATGAATTTGGTCTCCTCCGGTGAGTGACACTTGGGAGACATATTCTGTTTTAATTAAAGGTGTCATAGGAGGACAGCAGTTTTGCCCACAATTTTTTACTTGTTTTAATTTCTTGAAGTGATAAGGTGTTTCCTTTTCCTTTGTGTCAGGCGGTGGATCAGTGTTCCTTGAATCTTTTGGACATTTTTCTCTCAAAAGATCTTGTAACAAGAGAATATAATTCTCTTTTTCCTCTAATTGTTTCTGTAAAATTTCTAAGTTTTGCAGGGAGTCTATTATTGTTTCCTGCTCACTGCACCGCTTAAAGAGGTGATCTATAGCCGATGTAAGGCATGCTCCTAGTACAGAGCAAATTACAGCTTTATCTCGGCCAAGTTTGAATTTTGACCCACGCTGTAAAGAGTAAATTCTATCAATCACATTTTCTAAATTAAACCAGTTGTTTTGTGCCCACTCCTCCCCTCCTGAAGAGGGTCGGGCATTGTGTTTTGCTAATAAAGCATAAAATGCAGCTGTATGTTTTGTGTTAGTGTTTGAGGTCATGTTTTCGAAGGTACAATAAAAACCGCTTTAGGGAGGTAAAACTTAGTTGCATCCACAGTCCCGAGAGCCGGGCTGTGTTCCCCTTCTCTTCCCTAAAGTGGCGAAGAGACTGAGTCTTCTGGAGGCTCTGTTTAGTTACAATCCGTTGCCTCTCCTAACACCCAGTAGACTAACTCCTTACACACCCACCTTAAAAAGAAACACAACACTCCCCCTTTTGCACCAAGAGATTCTTTTGTGAAATTCTGAAGACAGAACCCTCAACAGAGTATAGGGGTGCTTTTCACCTAGGCATGTGCAGTTTGTGGGAAATTCGAGATGCCCCCCTTGCTTTCTAGACACCGCTCACCCTTTTGGAGTGTCGGGCTAGGTGCGGCTGGAGCAAAACGTCCTTCCCCTGTTACAAACTACACAAAACCTTGCAACCCCTTCTACCTCAGAATCCTGTCCGTGACGCCAATTGATGTCACGATCCGCTCGTAGGAGCGGGGGTCGTGATGGTTCGTTACTTTGAATCTCAAAGTGCAAAAGAAAACAGGGACAAGTATTTTTGCTTAAATCAAAATCAAAAAGCACTTTATTGAGTGCCAACAACACGCTTATGCGATAGAAGAGAGAGAGAGAGAAAAAAGAGAGAGAGAGAAGGAAAGAGAGAGAGAGAAAAGGAGGGGCATAGCTACCACGGCACGACGAGGTCCTCGTTGTCCGGATCCGATGGATTCGTCTCGACCGTAGGGAGATCTCGTAGGGGTACCTTTTGAGAGTCTCTGTATAGTCTTTTCGAAAGCGGGGGGGCAGGTAAGCAAGAGATGAGGCAATCCCTCCAGAGACGAGGGGCAAGTAGCCAGCAGGTGGGGAGTAAGGCCCATTGTTTTAGAGTACAGGTGCAGCTGTACCGGACACATAGTTCGGTTCTTTCCGTCCCGGTAGCCGGGCGGACACGGTTCCCATGGGCATGTACCAACACGCCTCTGCAGCACAGCTCAGCAGC
Source organism: Eopsaltria australis (assembly GCA_034509425.1). Classification (NCBI taxonomy): domain Eukaryota; kingdom Metazoa; phylum Chordata; class Aves; order Passeriformes; family Petroicidae; genus Eopsaltria; species Eopsaltria australis. The sequence goes on from JAVTVJ010004336.1 coordinate 1,971, forward strand.
ACAGCTCTGCAGTACAGCTGGGCACCTGGCAGGCACCCCATCAAGATCTGGCTGGACTTCTATTGTGCAAAAGTCCTTTTCCCCTCTTAGGGTCTCTGGGTTTTCGGCCTCTGCTTCTATCGATGGTCGTGAGGCAGATAGGGATTTCCGTCCAGACTCTTACAGTGGATAAGTGCCATCATTTGTATCGTAGGCCTCATGTTTGGGAATCAACTGCCCCCTCTTCAAATTCCGCATGGATCAAGATCCATCACAGACCCAAGCTGCCACCGACTAGGACCCTGGCTGCCCTTGCAGGGCCAAAACCCTCCTCCAAACTGACATCAAGAAAGTGGGGGGCAGAGTTCTCTTTCTCAGAGAAAAGGGACACTTTTTGTGTCCTGGCCCTAAGGCACTGTGCTCCCTACTGCCTCATGAAATTCCGTATGGATCAAGATTCCTCCCACACCCAAGCTGCCACCCACAAGGACCCTGGCTGCAATTGTAGGGCTAAATTCCTCCTAAAAACTGGCATCATGGATTTGGGAGACTGAGTTTTCTTTCACGTGGATAAGTGCCATCATTTGTATCGTAGGCCCCATGTCTGGGAATCAACTGCCGCCTCTTTAAATACCGCATGGAGGAAGATCCATCACAGACCCAAGCTGCCACCGACAAGGACCCTGGCTGCCCTTGCAGGGCCAAAACCCTCCTCCAAACTGACATCAAGAAAGTGGGGGGCAGAGTTCTCTTTCTCAGAGAAAAGGGACACATTTTTTGTCCCAGCCCTAAGGCACTCTGCTCCCGGACGCCACCTGAAATTCCGTATGGATCAAGATTACTGGCTGACGCAAGCTGCCATCAACTAGATCTCTGGCTGCAATTGCAGGGCTAAATGCCTCCTTAAAACTGGCATCATGGATTTGGGAGACTGAGTTTTCTTTCACGTGGAAAAGTGCCATCATTTGTATCGAAGGCCCCATGTCTGGGAATTGACAGCCGCATGCCGAAATTCCGCATTGAGCAAGATCCCTCACAGACCCAAGCTGCCACCGACAAGGACCCTGGCTGCCCTTGCAGGGCCAAAACCCTCCTCCAAACTGACATCAAGAAAGTGGGGGGCAGAGTTCTCTTTCTCAGAGAAAAGTGACATTTTTTGTGTCCCGGCCCTAAGGCACTATGCTTCCGCATGCCTCCTGAAATTCCGCATGGATCAAGATCCCTCACAGACCCAAGCTGCCAGTGACAAGGACCCTGGCTGCCTTTGCATGGCCAAAACCCTCCTCCAACCTGACATCAAGAAAGTGGGGGGCAGAGTTCTCTTTCTCAGAGAAAAGGGACACTTTTTGTGTCGCGGCCCTAAGGCACTGTTCTCCCTGCTGCTTGCTGAAATTCCGCATGGATCAAGATTCCTCGCAGACCCAGGCTGCAAGCAACAAGGACCCTGGCTGCCCTTGCAGGGCCAAAACCCTCCTCCAAACTGACATCAAGAAACTGGGGGGCAGAGTTCTCTTTCTCAGAGAAAAGGGACACTTTTTGTGTCCCGGCCCTAAGGCTCTGTGCTCCCTGCTTCCTCCTGAAATTCTGTATGGATCAAAATTATTCGCTGACCCAAGCTGCCATCAACTAGAACTCTCATTGCATTTGTAGGGCTAAAATCCTCCACCAAACAGACATCATGAATTTCGGGCCTAAGTTTTCTTTCACGTGGATAAGTGCCATCATTTGTATCGTAGGCCCCATGTCTGGGAATCAACTACCGCCTCTTCAAATTCCTCATGGAGCAAGATCCATCACAGACCCAAGCTGCCACCGACAAGGACCCTGGCTGCCCTTGCAGGGCCAAAACCCTCCTCCAAACTGACATCAAGAAATTGGGGCAGAGTTCTCTTTCTCAGAGAAAAGGGACACTTTTTGTGTCCCGGCCCTAAGGCACTGTGCTCCCGGACGCCACCTGAAATTCCGTAAGAATCAAGATCCCTGCCAGACGCAAGCTGCCATAAACTAGAACGCTGTCTGCAATTGTAGGGCTAAATGCCTCCTAAAAACTGGAAAAATGGATTTGGGAGACTGAGTTTTCTTTCACGTGGATAAGTGCCATCATTTGTATCGTGGGCCCCATGTCTGGGAATCAACTGCCGCCTCTTCAAATTCCACATGGAGCAAGATCCATCACAGACCCAAGCTGCCACCGACAAGGACCCTGGCTGCCCTTGCAGGGCCAAAACCCTCCTCCAAACTGACATCAAGAAAGTGGGGGGCAGAGTTCACTTTCTCAGAGAAAATGGAGACTTCTAGTGTCCCAGCCCTAAGGCACTCTGCTCCCGGGCATGCACCTGAAATTCCATTATGGATCAGATTGCTGGCTGGCGCAAGCTGCCATCAACTAGAACTCTGGCTGCAATTGTAGGGGCTAAATGCCTCCTAAAAACTGGCATCATGGATTTGGGAGACTGAGTTTTTCTTTCCACGTGGAAAAGTGCCATCATTTTGTATGAAGGCCCCATGTCTGAGATTGACAACCATGCTGAAATTCCGCATGGAATAAAGTCCCTCTGAACCCAAGCTGCCACAAACCAAGGACCCTGGCTGCCACCCGGGGCAAAACCCTCCTCAAACTGACATCCAAGAAAGTGGGGGGCAGAGTTCTCTTTTCTCAGAAAGTGACATTTTGTGTGTCCCGGCCTAAGACACTGTGCTTCCATGCCTCCTGAAATTCCGCATTGAGCAAGATCCCTCACAGACCCAAGCTGCCAGTGACAAAGACCCTGGCTGCCTTTGCATGGCCAAAACCCTCCTCCAAACTGATATCAAGAAAGTGGGGGGCAGAGTTCTCTTTCTCAGAGAAAAGGCACACTTTTTGTGTCGCGGCCCTAAGGCACTGTTCTCCCTGCTGCTTGCTGAAATTCCGCATGGATCAAGATTCCTCGCAGACCCCAGCTGCCGCCGACAAGGACCCTGGCTGCCCTTGCAGGGCCAAAACCCTCCTCCAAACTGACATCAAGAAACTGGGGGACAGATTTCTCTTTCTCAGAGAAAAGGGACACTTTTTGTGTCCCGGCCCTAAGGGACTGTGCTCCCTGCTTCCTCCTGAGAATCCGTATGGATCAAGATTCCTCGCAGACCCAAGCTGCCACTGACAAGGACCCTTGCTGCCCTTGCAGGGCCAAAACCCTCCTCGAAACTGACATCAAGAGAGTGGGGGGCAGAGTTCTCTTTCTCAGAGAAAAGGGACACTTTTTGTGTCCCGGCCCTAAGGCTCTGTGCTCCCTGCTGCCTCCTGAAATTCTGTATGGATCAAAATTATTCGCTGACCCAAGCTGCCATCAACTAGAACTCTCATTGCATTTGTAGGGCTAACATCCTCCACCAAACCGACATCCTGAATTTCGGGCCTAAGTTTTCTTTCACGTGGATAAGTGCCATCATTTGTATCGTAGGCCCCATGTCGGGGAATCAACTGCCGCCTCTTCAAATTCGCATGGAGCAAGATCCCTCACAGACCCAAGCTGCCACCGACAAGGACCCTGGCTGCCCTTGCAGGGCCAAAACCCTCCTCCAAACTGACATCAAGAAAGTGGGGCAGAGTTCTCTTTCTCAGAGAAAAGGGACACTTTTTGTGTCCCGGCCTGAAGGCACTGTGCTCCCGGACGCCACCTGAAATGCCGCACGGATCAAGATCCTTCCCAGACCCAAGCTGCCATCAACTAGAACTCTGTCTGCCATTGTAGGGCTAAATGCCTCCTAAAAACTGGCATCATGGGTCTGGAGGATTGAGTTTTCTTTCACATGGAAAAGTGCCATTATTTGTATCGAAGGCCCCATGTCTGGGAGTCGACAGCCGCCTCTTCAAATTCCGCATGGAGCAAGATCCGTCACAGACCCAAGCTGCCACCGACAAGGACCCTGGCTGCCCTTGCAGGGCCAAAACCCTCCTCCAAACAGACATCACGAAAGTGGGGGGCAGAGTTCCCTTTCTCAGAGAAAAGGGACACGTTTTGTGTCCCACCCCTAAGGCACTGTGCTCCCGGACGCCACCTGAAATTCCGTAAGAATCAAGATCCCTGCCAGACGCAAGCTGCCATAAACTAGAACGCTGTCTGCATTTGTGGGGCTAAATGCCTCCTAAAAACTGGAAACATGGATTTGGGAGACTGAGTTTTCTTTCACGTGGAAAAGTGCCATCATTTGTATCGAAGGCCCCATGTCTGGGAGTTGACAACCCAGCATGCATTCTAGAAATTCCGCATGGATCAAGATTCTCGCAGACCCAAGCTGCCACCGACAGGACCCTGGCTGCCCTTGCGGAATAAAACCCTCCTCAAACTGACATCTGAAACTGGGGGGCAAGTTCTCTTTCTCAAGAGAAAAGGGGGCTTCTAGTGTCCAGCCCTAAGGCACTGTGCTCCCGGACGCCACCTGAAATTCCGGTATGGATCCAAGTTACTGGCTGGCGCAAGCTGCCATCCTTCTAGAACTCTGGCTGCTGGTGTAGGACTAAATGCCTCCTAAAAACTGGCATCATGGATCTGGAGGACTGAGTTTTCTTTCACATGGAAAAGCGCCATTGTTTGTATCGAAGGCCCCATGTCAGGGAGTCGACAGCCGCCTCTTCAAATTCCGCATGGAGCAAGATCCCTCACAGACCTAAACTACCACCGAGAAGGACCATGGCTGCCCTTGCAGGGCCAAAACCCTCCTCCAAACTGACATCAAGAAAGTGGGGGGCAGAGTTCTCTTTCTCCAGAGAAAAGGGACACTTTTGTATCCCGGCCCCCTAAGGCACTCTGCTCCCGGACGCCACCTGACTGCTTACAGATCAAGATCCTTCCCAGACCCAGCTGCCGTAGCTAGAACTCACAAGCTCGCAATTGCTTGAGACTAAATGCCCTCCCTAGAAAACATCATAGATCCCGGGACTGAGTTGCACCATGAAGGATTCCATTGTTTTACAGCCTCCCGAAGGCCCCATGTTTGGGAATCAACTGCCGCCTCTTCAAATTCCGCATGGAGCAAGATCCCTCACAGACCCAAGCTGCCAGTGACAAGGACCCTGGCTGCCCTTGCAGGGCCAAAACCCTCCTCCAAACTGACATCAAGAAACTGGGGGGCAGAGTTCTCTTTCTCAGAGAAAAGGGACACCTTTTGTGTCGCGGCCCTAAGGCAGTGTGCTCCCGGATGCCTCTTGAAATTCCGCATGGATCAAGATTCCTCGCAGACCCCAGCTGCCTGACGGACCCTGGCTGCCCTTGCAGGCCAAAACCCTCCTCCCAAGTGACATGTCAAGAAACTGGGGGGCAGAGTTCTCTTTCTCAGAGGAAAAGGGACACTTTTGTGTGCAGCCTAAAACACTGTTCTCCCCTGCTGCCTGCAAAGAATTCCGCATGGATTAGATTCTCCTTGAACCAAGCTGCCACCCAGAGAAGGACCCTGGCACCTTGCCAGGTCAAAACCCTCCTCAAACTGACATCAAGAAACTGGGGGCAGAGCTCTCTTTCTCAGAGAAAAGGGACACTTTTTGTGTCCCGGCCCTAAGGCACTCTGCTCCCGGACGCCACCTGAGATGCCGCACGGATCAAGATCCTTCCCACCCCCAAGCTGCCATCAACCAGATTTCTGGTTGCAATTGTAGGGCTAAATGCCTCCTTAAAACTGGCATCATGGATTTGGCAGACTGAGTTTTCTTTCACGTGGATGTCACGATCCGCTCGTAGGAGCGGGGGTCGTGATGGTTCGTTACTTTAAATCTCAGAGTGGAAAAAAAAACAGGGACAAGTATTTTTGCTTAAATCAAAATCAAAAGCACTTTATTGAGTGCCAACAACACGCTTATGCGATAGAAGAGAGAGAGAGAGAGAAAAGAGAGAGAGAGAAGGAAAGAGAGAGAGAGAAAAGGAGGGGCATAGCTACCACGGCACGACGAGGTCCTCGTTGTCCGGATCCGATTGATTCGTCTCGACCGTAGGGAGATCTCGTAGGGGTACCTTTTGAGAGTCTCTTTATAGTCTTTTCGAAAGCGGGGGGGCAGGTAAGCAAGAGATGTGGCAATCCCTCCAGAGACGAGGGGCAAGTAGCCAGCAGGTGGGGAGTAAGGCCCATTGTTTTAGAGTACAGGTGCAGCTGTACCGGACATATAGTTCGGTTCTTTCCATCCCGGTAGCCGGGAGAATGCGGTTCCCACAGGCATGTACCAAAACGCCTCTGCAGCACAACTCAGCAGCACAGCTCTGCAGTACACCTGGGCACCTGGCAGGCACCCCATCAAGATCTGGCTGGACTTCTATTGTGCAAAAGTCCTTTTCCCCTCTTAGGGTCTCTGGGTTTTCGGCCTCTGCTTCTGTCGATGGTCGTGAGGCAGATAGGGATTTCTGTCCAGACTCTTACACCACCCCGTGGCTCACGATCGTCCTCAGGAGCCTGTAGCGTTGTCACGATGCCTTCTGGAGTCTGTAGTGTTTTCACGATGTCTTCAGGACTCATCCATGCCGGTAGCATACCCCGGAAAACAGAGACAAAAGAGAAAGAGAGAAGGAAAAAGAAATGGAAAAGGAAGCAAAAGAATAAGCAATTTTAATCACATAAAATTTTGTTTAAATTTCAACAGGGCAACAATTGCCTTATTATAATAAATATTTCATTAATAATTATTCAAATAAACCAGTTTAATTTCTTATTATAGCTTAAAATCATCTTAATAATTATTTAAATCATTATACTTCAAAATTACATTAATACATCGTTACACTTTAAAGTTACATTAATTGATTGAATCACAAAACAATAAAAATACCTTAATATTTTATTAATAATTGTTTAGATTACAATAAGCAGTAAAGTATTTATCCAATTTCTTATTACACCTTAGCTCGCCTTGCATCAATAATGTCAGGGGTGTCCACAGAGGATGAAACATCAACCAGATTATGCATATTCATTATGGATGTCAAGTATGCTACTCGTTTCATCATTCTCCAGTTCATGATATACAAAATTGCCAATAAGACAAAACCTACTAAAACTAAAATCAAGAGAACAATGATGGGATGACACAATTTATTCAGGACCCCGGTGGCAGTAGGTGACCACCCAAAAAGGGTATCCCACCAACTGTCGTCAGCATCCTTTCTTACCCTTTCCAGAACACGATGTATTTTGTTTACATTGTGATGAACAGTTCCCAAGGTTTTCTGTCCGTTCTTTTGATCTTTTCCAAAATTTCAATTAAATCCTGATGAAGCAACAATTGCTTTACCAAGGTAAGGTTCATCCCAATGCGGGTAGGCACAACTTGGTGTATCAGTGAGTAATTGGATTGCAAAAGGTGATAAGAAGTGACTGAAGCTAAATAAAAAAAATCACATCCTACAATTTTAGTAAAATTACAAACACAACAATTGGAATGATTTTTAGTGTCCATCACCAAATTTTCTACAACTATTTGATCACAAGCAGTTCTCAAGCATGCACATCCATTGTCTATATACACAAGCACTGTTTCAAGATTCTCTTTAGGATGAATTTCAAAATGACAAATATTCTGCTCCGTGTCTAAGCAAATGTCCTGAGCTCCGATTGCATTGCTTTCGCAAATGAACCCTAGTTGTTCCCGGACAACACAAGTTTCTAAATCCACAGTTTGCCATTTTTTACCAATTTGACAGGTCCATTGCTTATGCTCAAAAGGATAAAGAAAAGTTCCACCCCAATTCAGCCCCAATGCAATGATAGGGAATATTGAATGCACTGAAGCATTACATACAGTTAACATTCACTGAGTTAATATGTTTGATAACAACCACTGGTGGGTTAATGACAACTGCAGTGGTCATTGTAATTTGGTTAAATCTCTAATTGTGACAGCCAATTTATTCATTAGTACTTCTGAATCAATGCTATTCAAGATTCCCAATCCTGTTCCCACAACACTGGTTATGTCTCTTTGTGTTAAAAGATGAACAAGGTGGCTGAATTTCTGTGCATTAGCAATTTCACTTGTTTGAGAGACCATAGCTGGTCCTCATTATATTTGGTCCAATTTCAAAAATTTTCAGGCTTAGCATAACCGATGGTTGGGTGATAGGTATTACAACATCAACTTCAAGTCCCCCCCACCGCAGTATCTTGTATTGTTTTTTCCACACATGATTTTATGGGAAAATTGTACAACAGCTAAGTTTAACAAAAAGTTCAGCAATCATCACCTCATGTTACCAAAAAGGGAGGGAAAAAGCATTATTCTTGTCATCCAGCAAAAGGGGGGTGTTTATACCATAGTATGTAGCTACTGCACTCAATATGGGCTTTGCTATGGCATTTATTTTAAATCTATAAATTCATCATGTCCCTCAGTGTTCCCCTGTGAAAAGTAAACACAACAGAGCCTGCCACCAAGGGGCAGAAAAGTTTAAAATGATGAAATTATCCAGCGTGTATTTGTCCGATGCTCCTTCCCTAGGGCATCAGAGGCTGTCCATGCTTTTTGCTGCCAAAAAGAAAGCCACTCAGTCCATTCCTGAAACACAGCATAGAAATAAGTAGAGATACAAACAAGAAAGATAGTCTGTACTTCACATTGGAGAACACTCCAAACAGCTATCAGCTCGCCAACTTGGGCACTGCCTTCCCCCTCTGTTTCACCGGAGGAAGTGTGGAGGGCT
>JAVTVJ010004337.1:0-11986 GCA_034509425.1 Eopsaltria australis
CGGCGGCCATTTTGGTAGTTCGGGACCAAGTGCGCATGCGCCGAGTACATCCGGGTACTGCGGCGGCCATTTTGGTAGTTCGAGTCTATTTTGGGCTTAATTTTGGGTCATTTTTGGGTCTTTTTTGGGCATTTTCAGGGGCTATTTTGGAGCCATTTTTGAGCCATTTTTGGATCATTGTTTTGGGCATTTTTAGGTCAATTTTGGGGCCATTTTTGAGCCATTTCTGGGTCATTTTTTGGGGCTGTTTTAAAGGCTATTTTTGGTGCAATTTCTGGGTCATTTATTGGGGATGTTTTGCATCATTTTACAGCCAATTTTGGGTCATTTTTGGGCCATTTTTGGGGCCCTTTTAGGGCCTTTTTGGGGTCATTTTTGAGCCGTTTTGGGGTCTAGTTTTAGGACTATTTCTGGGTGATTTTCGGAGAGCTTTTGGGCCCGTATTTGGGTCAATTTTTGAGTCATTTTTGGGCGATTTATGGGCCATTTTGGGGTGATTTTTGGGTCATTTTTTGGGCTATTTTGGCCCTATTTTTCAGTGATTTATAGGCGGAATTTTGGGTTATTTTACGGCCCATTTTGGCTCATTTTGGAGGCCATTTTTAGGGCCATTTTGGGGCTATTTTTGGGTCAATTTTGGGCCAATTTTTGGGTTATTTTTGGCCCATTTTGGGGGCCTTTTAGGGGCTTTTTTTAGGGCCTTTTAGGGTCTATTTTTTGGGCAATTTTTGGGCCATTTTGGGTCATTTTTAGGTCATTTCTTGGGGCTATTTCGAGCCTTGTTGGGGGTCATTTATAGGGGAAATTTTAGATCATTTTATGGCCAATTTTGAGTCATTTTTAGGGCCATTCTTGGGGCCATTTTTGGGGCCATTTATGGTGCTATTTTGGGATCATTTTGGGTCATTTTTGTGTTTATCTTTCCGTCATTTTTGAGCCATTTTTGGGTAATTTTAGGGCCATTTTTGTGTCATTTAAGGCACTATTTTTGGGCCATTTTGGGGGGATTTTTAGGGCTATTTTTGGGTAATTTTTGAGCCATTTTTGGGGCTATTCTGGGCCTATTTTTGGGTCATTTTTAATGCCATTTTTAGGGCAATTTTCAGAGCCATTTTGGGCCCACTTTTGAGTCATTTTTTGGTCATTTTTAGGGCCAGTTTTGGGTCAATTTGGGGCCATTTTTGGGTAATTTTTGAGGCCATTTTGGGGCTATTTTTTGGCCATTTTGGGTCATATATGAGGCTATTTTTGGTCGTTGTTTTGGGCCATTTTTGGTCAATTTTGAGGCCATTTTAGAGTCATTTTTGGGGTGAATTTTTGGTCATTTTATGGCCAGTTTTGTAACCATTTTACGGCCATTTTTTGGGTCATTTTTGATAAAATGTTAAGGTCCTATTTTGGGGTCATTTTTGGGCGCAATTTTTGGGTTATTTTTTGACCATTTTCTGGGGGCCATTTTTTTTGTCAAATTTTGCGGCGCCATTTTTGCGGCCCATTTTTGGTCACTTTTGGCCATTTTTGGGTCATTTTTGGACCACTTATGGGGCCATTTTTTTGTCAATTTTGGACTATTTGGGGGCCACTTTGGGGTTCATTTTTGGGGCCACCTTCGGAGCCATTTTGGGCCCATTCTTGGGTCTTTTTTTGGTCATTTTCGGGGCCATTTCTGATTCATTTTCGGGGCCATTTCTTGGCCAATTTTGGGGCCATATTCGAGGGCATATCGTTGCCATTTTTTGGGTCATTTATGGGCCCTTCTTGAGTCTTTTTTGGGATTTTTTTTTGGTCATTTTGGGCTGTTTTTTGGTCATTTTTAGGGCTATTTTTGGGTCATTTTTGGGCCATTTCTGGGTCATTTTTGGGGCTATTTTTAAGCTTTTTTGTGTCATTTTCAGGTTATTTTGGAGGTATTTTGGGTCTATTTTTGGGCCATTTTTTGTCCAATTTTTACGTCATTTTTGGGTCATTTATGGAGGGATTTTTTGGTCATTTTTTGGTCGTTCATGGGGCCTTTTAGGGGCTATTTTTTGGGCTATTTTTGAGTCATTTTCATGTTATTTTTTGCGTCATTTTTTGGTCCATTTTTTGGTCATTTTTAGGCCATTTTTGGAGACATTTGGGGCCATTTCTGGGCCATTTTTGGGCCATTTTTCTGTCATTGTTTTGGATCATTTTTAGATCATTTGTGGGCCATTTTTGGGGTTTTTTTGGGGGCTATTTTTTGGTCATTTTTAGGCTATTTTTGGATCATTCTTGGGTCATCTTTGGGTGTGTTTTTGGATGAAATTTTGGGCATGTTTTGGCAATTTTTAAGCTATTTTGGGGTCACTTTTGGGTCCATTTATGGAGTCATTTTTGGAGTCATTTCTGGGCCATTTTCGGGGCCATTTAGGGCCAATATTTGGGTCAATTTATGATTCATTTTTTGAGTCTATTTTGGGCTTATTTTTGGGTCATTTTTGGGCCATTTTTTGGCTATTTCTTGGTCTTTTTTGCGCCACTATCGGGGCCAATTTTGTGGCCATTTCAGGGCCATTTTTGGGTCATTTACGGGGGAATTTTTGAGGTCATTTTTGGGTCATTTTTGTGGCCTTTTGGGGGCTTTTTTGGGTCATTTCTGTGTCATTTTTTGGTCATCTTTGTGGCTATTTTTGAGTAATTTTTGGTCGTTTTTGGGCCTTTTATGGGCTATTTTTGAGTATCTTTAGGGCATTTCTGTGCCTTTTTGGGTCATTCTTTGGGACATTTCTCCATCATTTTTGGGGACATTTGTGTGTACATCCGGGTCCTGCGGCGGCCATTTTTGTAGTTCGGGATCCACTGCGCATGCGCGGAGTACATCCCGGCACTGCGGTGGCCATTTTGGTAGTTCGGGACCAAGTGCGCATGCGCCGAGTACATCCGGGTACTGCGGCGGCCATTTTGGTAGTTCGGGAACCAATTGCGCATGCGCGGAGAACATCCGGGCACTTCGGCGGCCATTTTTGCAGTTCAGGACCAAGTGCGCATGCGCCGAGTACACCCGGGCACTGCGGCGGCCATTTTGGTGGTTCGGGAACCAATTGCGCTGCGCGAGTACAATCCGGGTACTGGCGGCCGGCCATATTTGGTAGTTTAGGGCTTACTTGAGGCATGCGCGGAGTACATCGGGCACTTTCGGCGGCCATTTTGGTAGTTCGGGACGCAATTGCGCATGCGCCGAGTACATCGGCACTAGCGGCGGCCATTTTGGCTAGTTCGGGACCAAGTTGCGGCATGCGCCGAGTACATCCGGGCACTGCGGCGGCCATTTGGTAGTTCGGTGCGACCAATTGGCATGCCGCGGAGTACACGGGTTTACTGCGGCGGCCATTTTGGTAGTTCGGACCAAGTGCGCATCGAGCCGAGTACATCCGGGCACAGCGGCGGCCATTTGGTAGTTCGGGACGCAAGTGCGCATGCGCCGAGTACATCCGGGCACTGCGGCAGCCATATTGGAGTCCAGAGGCGTAGTACGCATCTGCGGAGTACATCCGGGCACTGCGGGGGCCATTTTGGTAACTCAGGGCCTACTGAGCATGCGCGGAGTACATCCGGGTCCTGCGGCGGCCATTTTTTGGTAGTTCGGGACCAAGTGCGCATGCGCCGAGTACATCCGGGCACTGCGGCGGCCATTTTGGTAGTTCGGGACCAAGTGCGCATGCGCCGAGTACATCCGGGCACTGCGGCGGCCATATATGAGTCCGGAGGCGTAGTACGCATGTGCGGAGTACATCCGGGCACTGCGGCGGCCATTTTGGTAGTTCGGGATCAAGTGCGCATGCGCCGAGTACATCCGGGTACTGCGGCGGCCATTTTGGTAGTTCGAGTCTATTTTGGGCTTAATTTTGGGTCAATTTTTGGGTCTTTTTTGGGCAATTTCAGGGGCTATTTTGGAGCCATTTTGAGCCATTTTTGGATCATTGTTTTGGGCCATTTTTAGGTCAATTTTGGGGCCATTTTTGAGCCATTTCTGGGTCATTTTTTGGGGCTGTTTTAAAGGCTATTTTTGGTGCAATTTCTGGTCATTTATTGGGGATGTTTTGCATCATTTTACAGCCAATTTTGGGTCATTTTTGGGCCATTTTTGGGGCCCTTTTAGGGCCTTTTTTGGGTCATTTTTGAGCCGTTTTGGGGTCTAGTTTTAGGACTATTTCTGGGTGATTTTCGGAGAGCTTGTGGGCCCGTATTTGGGTCAATTTTTGAGTCATTTTTGGGCGATTTATGGGCCATTTTGGGGTGATTTTTGGGTCATTTTTTGGGCTAGTTTGGGCCTATTTTTTCTCAGTGATTTATAGGCGGAAATTTTGGTTATTTTTACGTGCCCATTTTGGCTCATTTTGAGGCCATTTTAGGGCCATTTTGGGGCTATTTTTTGGGTCAATTTTGGCCAATTTTTGGGTTATTTTTGGACATTTGGGGGCCTTTTAGGGCTATTTTTAGGGCCTTTTAGGGTCTATTTTTTGGGCTATTGTGGGGCCATTTTGGGTCATTTTTAGGTCATTTCTTGGGGCTATTTCGAGCCTTGTTTGGGGTCATTTATAGGGGAAATTTTAGATCATTTTATGGCCAATTTTGAGTCATTTTTAGGGCCATTCTTGGGGCCATTTTGGGGGCCATTTATGGTGCTATTTTGGGATCATTTTGGGTCATTTTTGTGTTTATCTTTCCGTCATTTTTGAGCCATTTTTGGGTAATTTTAGGGCCATTTTTGTGTCATTTAGGGCACTATTTTTGGGCCATTTTGGGGTGATTTTAAGGGCTATTTTTGGGTAATTTTTGAGCCATTTTTGGGGCTATTCTGGGCCTATTTTTGGGTCATTTTTAAGGCCATTTTTAGGGCCATTTTCAGAGCCATTTTGGGCCAAATGTTGAGTCATTTTTGGTCATTTTGAGGGCCAGTTTTGGGTCAATTGGGGGCCATTTTTGGGTCATTTTTGAGGCCATTTTGGGGCTATTTTTGGGCCATTTTGGGTCATATATGAGGCTATTTTTGGTCGTTGTTTTGGGCCATTTTTGGTCAATTTTGAGGCCATTTTAGAGTCATTTTTGGGGTGAATTTTTGGTCATTTTATGGCCAGTTTTGTAACCATTTTACGGCCATTTTTGGGTCATTTTGGATAAATGTTAAGGTCTATTTTGGGGTCATTTTGGGCCAATTTTGGAGTTATTTTGGACCATTTCTGAGACCCATTTTTTGTCAATTTTGCGTATTTGCAGCCATTTGGTCTTACGGGCCAATTTTTGGGTCATTTTTGGACCACTTATGGGGCCATATTTTGTCAATTTTGGACTATTTTGGGGCCACTTTGGGGTTCATTTTTGGGGCCACCTTCGGAGCCATTTTGGGCCCATTCTTGGGTCTTTTTTTGGTCATTTTCGAGGCAATTTCTGATTCATTTTCGGGGTCATTTTTAGGGCCAGTTTTGGGTCAATTTGGGGCCATTTTTGGGTCATTTTTGAGGCCATTTTGGGTCATTTATGGGCCTTCTTGAATCTTTTGGGATATTTTTTTGGTCATTTTGGGCTGTTTTTGGTCATTTTCGTTATTTTGGGGTCATTTTTGGGCCATTTCTGGGTCATTTTTGGGGCTATTTTTAAGCTTTTTTGTGTCATTTTCAGGTTATTTTTGGAGGTATTTTGGGTCTATTTTTGGGCCATTTTTTGTCCAATTTTTACGTCATTTTAGGGTCATTTATGGAGGGATTTTTTGGTCATTTTTTGGTCGTTCATGGGGCCTTTTAGGGGCTATTTTTTGGGCTATTTTTGAGTCATTTTCATGTTATTTTTGCGTCATTTTTTGGTCCATTTTTTGGTCATTTTTTAGGCCATTTTTGGAGACATTTAGGGCCATTTCTGGGCCATTTTTGGGCCATTTTTCTGTCATTGTTTTGGATCATTTTTGGATCATTTGTGGGCCATTTTTGGGGTTTTTTTGGGGGCTATTTTTTGGTCATTTTTAGGCTATTTTTGGATCATTCTTGGGTCATCTTTGGGTGTGTTTTTGGATGAATTTTTAGGCATGTTTTGGCAATTTTTAAGCTATTTTGGGGTCACTTTTGGGTCCATTTATGGAGTCATTTTTGGAGTCATTTCTGGGCCATTTTCGGGGCCATTTAGGGCCCATATTTGGATCAATTTCTGATTCATTTTTTGAGTCTATTTTGGGCTTATTTTTGGGTCATTTTTGGGCCATTTTTGGGCTATTTCTTGGTCTTTTTTGCGCCACTATCAGGGCCATTTTTGTGGCCATTTCAGGGCCATTTTTGGGTCATTTACGGGGGAATTTTTGAGTTCATTTTTGGGTCATTTTTGTGGCCTTTTGGGGGCTTTTAGGTCATTTCTGGGTCATTTTGGGTCATCTTTGGGGCTATTTTTGAGTAATTTGCGGGTCGTTTTGGGGCCTTTATGGGCTATTTACGAGTCATCTTAGGGTATTCTGTGTACCTTTTTGGGTCATTTTGAGACCATTTCTCCATCATTTTAGGGACATTTGTGTGTATCCGGGCACTGCGGCAGCCATTTTGGTAGTTCGGGACCAATTGCACATGCGCCGAGTACATCGGGGCACTGCGGCGGCCATTTTGGTAGTTCGGGACCAATTGCGCATGCGCCGAGTACATCCGGGCACTGCGGCAACCATTTTGGTAATTCAGGGCCTACTGAGCATGCGCGGAGTACATCCGGGTCCTGCGGCGGCCATTTTGGTAGTTAGAGTCTATTTTTGGCTTAATTTTGGGTCATTTTTGGGTCTTTTTTGGGCAATTTCAGGGGCTATTTTGGAGCCATTTTTGAGCCATTTTTGGATCATTGTTTTGGGCCATTTTAGGTCAATTTTGGGGCCATTTTTGAGCCATTTCTGGGTCATTTTTTGGGGCTGTTTTAAAGGCTATTTTTGGTGCAATTTCTGGGTCATTTATTGGGGATGTTTTGCATCATTTTACAGCCAATTTTGGGTCATTTTTGGGCCATTTTTGGGGCCCTTTTAGGGCCTTTTTTGGGTCATTTTTGAGCCGTTTTTGGGTCTAATTTTAGGACTATTTCTGGGTGATTTTCGGAGAGCTTTTGGGCCCGTATTTGGGTCAATTTTTGAGTCATTTTTGGGCGATTTATGGGCCATTTTGGGGTGATTTTTGGGTCATTTTTTGGGCTATTTTGGGCCTATTTTCAGTGATTTATAGGCGGAATTTTGGGTTATTTTACGGCCCATTTTGGCTCATTTTGGAGGCCATTTTTAGGGCCATTTTGGGGCTATTTTTGGGTCAATTTTGGGCCAATTTTTGGGTTATTTTTGGACCATTTTGGGGGGCCTTTTAGGGGCTATTTTTAGGGCCTTTTAGGGTCTATTTTTTGGGCAATTTTTGGGCCATTTTGGGTCATTTTTAGGTCATTTCTTGGGGCTATTTCGAGCCTTGTTTGGGGTCATTATAGGGGAAATTTTAGATCATTTTATGGCCAATTTTGAGTCATTTTTAGGGCCATTCTTGGGGCCATTTTTGGGGCCATTTATGGTGCTATTTTGGGATAATTTTGGGTCATTTTTGTGTTTATCTTTCCGTCATTTTTGAGCCATTTTTGGGTAATTTTAGGGCCATTTTTGTGTCATTTAGGACACTATTTTTGGGCCATTTTGGAGTGATTTTTAGGGCTATTTTTGGGTAATTTTTGAGCCATTTTTGGGGCTATTCTGGGCCTATTTTTGGGTCATTTTTAAGGCCATTTTTAGGGCCATTTTCAGAGCCATTTTGGGCCCACTTTTGAGTCATTTTTTGGTCATTTTTAGGGCCAGTTTGGGTCAATTTGGGGCCATTTTTGGGTCATTTTTGAGGCCATTTTGGGGCTATTTTTGGGCCATTTTGGGTCATATATGAGGCTATTTTTGGTCGTTGTTTGGGCCATTTTTGGTCAATTTTGAGGCCATTTTAGAGTCATTTTTGGGGTGAATTTTTGGTCATTTTATGGCCAGTTTTGTAACCATTTTACGGCCATTTTGGGTCATTTTTGGATAAATGTTAAGGTCTATTTTGGGGTCATTTTTGGGCCAATTTTTGGGTTATTTTTGGACCATTTCTGGGGCCATTTTTTTGTCAATTTTGCGGCCATTTTTGCGGCCATTTTTGGGTCACTTTTGGGCCAATTTTTGGGTCATTTTTGGACCACTTATGGGAACCATTTTTGTCAATTTTGGACTAGGGGTGCCTTTAGGGTTCATTTTTAGGGCCCTGCCAAGACCATTTTGGGCCCCATTCTTGGGTCTTTTTTTGGTCATTTTCGGGGCCATTTTTGATTCATTTTCGGGGCCATTTCTTGGCCAATTTGGGGGCCATATTCGGGGGCATATCGTTGCCATTTTTTGGGTCATTTATGGGCCCTTCTTGAGTCTTTTTTGGGATTTTTTTTTGGTCATTTTGGGCTGTTTTTTGGTCATTTTTAGGGCTATTTTTGGGTCATTTTTGGGCCATTTCTGGGTCATTTTTGGGGCTATTTTTAAGCTTTTTTGTGTCATTTTCAGGTTATTTTGGAGGTATTTTGGGTCTATTTTTGGGCCATTTTTTGTCCAATTTTTACGTCATTTTTGGGTCATTTATGGAGGGATTTTTTGGTCATTTTTTGGTCGTTCATGGGGCCTTTTAGGGGCTATTTTTTGGGCTATTTTTGAGTCATTTTCATGTTATTTTTGCGTCATATTTTGGTCCATTTTTTTGTCATTTTAGGTATTTTGGAGACATTTGAAGGGCCATTTTAGACCCAGCCATTTTAGACCATTTTCTTAATCATTGTTTTGGATCATTTTAGATCAATTTGGGCCATTTTGGAGGTTTTTTTTGGGGGCTATTTTTGGTCATTTTTAGGCTATTTTTGGATCATTCTTGGGTCATCTTTGGGTGTGTTTTTGGATGAATTTTTGGGCATGTTTTGGCAATTTTAAGCTATTTTGGGGTCACTTTTGGGTCCATTTATGGAGTCATTTTTGGAGTCATTTCTGGGCCATTTTCGGGGCCATTTAGGGCCCATATTTGGGTCAATTTCTGATTCATTTTTTGAGTCTATTTTGGGCTTATTTTTGGGTCATTTTTGGGCCATTTTTTGGGCTATTTCTTGGTCTTTTTTGCGCCACTATCGGGGCCATTTTTGTGGCCATTTCAGGGCCATTTTGGGTCATTTACGGGGGAATTTTTGAGGTCATTTTTGGGTCATTTTTGTGGCCTTTTGGGGGCTTTTTTGGGTCATTTCTGGGTCATTTTTGGGTCATCTTTGGGGCTATTTTTGAGTAATTTTTGGGTCGTGTTTTGGGCCTTTTCTCCATCATTTTGGGGACATTTGTGTGTGTACATCGGGCACTGCAGCATTTTGGTAGTTCAGGACCAATTGCACATGCATAAAGGTACATCCAGGTACTGCAGCGGCCATTCTGGTAGTTCAGGATTACTGAGCATCGCGGGTACATCCGAATTTTTCACCGGCGGCCATTTTGGTAATTCAGGGGCACGCGCCTTTCTGAGCATGCGGGCTGGCACATCTGGAGTACTGCGGCGTATTTTGGTAGTTCGAGTCTATTGTGGGCTTAATTTTGGGTCATTTTTGGGTCTTTTTGGGCAATTTCAGGGGCTATTTTGGAGCCATTTTTGAGCCATTTTTGGATCATTGTTTTGGGCCATTTTTAGGTCAATTTTGGGGCCATTTTTGAGCCATTTCTGGGTCATTTTTTGGGGCTGTTTTAAAGGCTATTTTGGTGCAATTTCTGGGTCATTTATTGGGGATGTTTTGCATCATTTTACAGCCAATTTTGGGTCATTTTTGGGCCATTTTTGGGGCCCTTTTAGGGCCTTTTTTGGGTCATTTTTTAGCCGTTTTAGGGTCTAGTTTTAGGACTATTTCTGGGTGATTTTCGGAGAGCTTTTGGGCCCGTATTTGGGTCAATTTTTGAGTCATTTTTGGGCGATTTATGGGCCATTTTGGGGTGATTTTGGGTCATTTTTTGGGCTATTTTGGGCCTATTTTTCAGTGATTTATAGGCGGAATTTTGGGTTATTTTACGGCCCATTTTGGCTCATTTTGGAGGCCATTTTTAGGGCCATTTTGGGGCTATTTTAGGGTCAATTTTGGGCCAATTTTTGGGTTATTTTTGGACCATTTTGGGGGCCTTTTAGGGGCTATTTTTAGGGCCTTTTAGGGTCTATTTTTGGGCAATTTTTGGGCCATTTTGGGTCATTTTTAGGTCATTTCTTGGGGCTATTTCGAGCCTTGTTTGGGGTCATTTATAGGGGAAATTTTAGATCATTTTATGGCCAATTTTGAGTCATTTTTAGGGCCATTCTTGGGGCCATTTTTGGGGCCATTTATGGTGCTATTTTGGATCATTTTGGGTCATTTTTGTGTTTATCTTTCCGTCATTTTTGAGCCATTTTTGGGTAATTTTAGGGCCATTTTTGTGTCATTTAGGGCACTATTTTTGGGCCATTTTGGGGTGATTTTTAGGGCTATTTTTGGGTAATTTTTGAGCCATTTTTGGGGCTATTCTGGTCCTATTTTTGGGTCATTTTAAAGGCCATTTTTAGGGCCATTTCGACCATTTAGGCCCACTTTTGAGTCATTTTGGTCATTTTTAGGATGACCAGTTTGGAGTCAATTGGGGCCATTTTTGGGTCATTTTTGCGGCCATTTTGGGGCTATTTTTGGGCCATTTTGGGTCATATATGGGGCTATTTTTGGTCGTTGTTTTGGGCCATTTTTGGTCAATTTTGAGGCCATTTTAGAGTCATTTTTGGGGTGAATTTTTGGTCATTTTATGGCCAGTTTTGTAACCATTTTACGGCCATTTTTGGGTCATTTTTGGATAAATGTTAAGGTCTATTTTGGGGTCATTTTTGGGCCAATTTTTGGGTTATTTTGGACCATTTCTGGGGCCATTTTTTTGTCAATTTTGCGGCCATTTTTGCGGCCATTTTTGGGTCACTTTTGGAGAAACCCAATTTTAGGTCATTTTGGACCACTTATGGGGAGATTACATTTTTTGTCAATTTTGGACTATTTTGGGGCCACTTTAGGGTTCATTTTGAGACCACAACCGAACCATTTGGGCCATTCTTGGGTCTTTTGGTCATTTTCAGGGCCATTTCTGAGGATTCATTCCGGAATGGCCATTTCTTGCCCAGCCAATTTTGGGGAATATTCTAGGGGCATATCGTTGCACCATTTTTTGGGTCATTTATGGGCCCTTCTTGAGTCTTTTTTGGGATATTTTTTTGGTCATTTTTGGGCTGTTTTTTGGTCATTTTAGGGCTATTTTTGGGTCATTTTTGGGCCATTTCTGGGTCATTTTTGGGGCTATTTTTAAGCTTTTTTGTGTCATTTTCAGGTTATTTTTGGAGGTATTTTGGGTCTATTTTTTGGGCCATTTTTTGTCCAATTTTTACGTCATTTTTGGGTCATTTATGGAGGGATTTTTTGGTCATTTTTTGGTGGTTCATGGGGCCTTTTAGGGCTATTTTTTGGGCTATTTTTGAGTCATTTTCATGTTATTTTTGCGTCATTTTTTGGTCCATTTTTTGGTCATTTTTTAGGCCATTTTTGGAGACATTTGGGGCCATTTCTGGGCCATTTTGGGCCATTTTTCTGTCATTGTTTTGGATCATTTTTAGATCATTTGTGGGCCATTTTTGGGGTTTTTTTGGGGGCTATTTTTTGGTCATTTTAGGCTATTTTTGGATCATTCTTGGGTCATCTTTGGGTGTGTTTTTGGATGAATTTTTGGGCATGTTTTGGCAATTTTTAAGCTATTTTGGGGTCCCTTTTGGGTCCATTTATGGAGTCATTTTTGGAGTCATTTCTGGGCCATTTTCGGGGCCATTTAGGGCCCATATTTGGGTCAATTTCTGATTCATTTTTTGAGTCTATTTTGGGCTTATTTTTGGGTCATTTTTGGGCCATTTTGGGCTATTTCTTGGTCTTTTTTGCGCCACTATCG
>JAVTVJ010004338.1:0-37201 GCA_034509425.1 Eopsaltria australis
CTCCACCCCAGCCGTGAAGAAGCAGCTCCAGCGCCGCACGCTCGGCGCCCGCAGGTCCCGGCAGAGCCCCGAGAGCAGCGAGTGCAGGAGGGGGGAGCTCTGCAGGGCTGCCAGCACCGGGATGCTCTCAACACCTGCAGGGTGACAGACACAGCAGGGCTTCAGCAGCCACCAAAATCTCAGTCCCTGCCCTGTTCCACTTCACAAGTTGCCTTGCTTGAGCTCGGCTGCTCCCCACTCACAACTCGTGCCCTCCAACATTCCACTCTGGGTTTGGGTTTGTTATTAATGATTTTTACCTCTGTTAGGCCCTGATCTCTCTGGTGCAGGGTTTAAGGGGTTTTTGTTACCTGCTGAGGGAAAGGCCTGAGCTTTGTCCTGGAGGAAGCCTCGTCTGGTCAGGAGAGGAGAGAAGAACTGGGGGAAGGGAGGCCGGGTGTCACAGGGCTGCTGGAGCACGTGGGATGTGCTGTGAGGAAAAGGTGAATAAAGTCACCCAGAGCTCCCTCAGGTGTTCCCTGTTCCAAACCAGCACCCCCTGCCTGTACCCACCTGAAGGCTCCTGGGAATTGGGTGTGCAGGTACTGCTGGAGCACCTGCTCGGGGCTCTCACAGCGCTGCAGGGGGGACTGGGGCTGGCCCGGGCAGCTGCTGCAAAGGAAATTATTCAGGGTTTTCCAGCTTGAAACTATCACTGCCTCGGCTGCCTTTTAGCAGTTTTGCTCTAAAATTAGTAGCACTGAGTCACTAGGCTGCTCCTCCCTTCAGCTGCCTCTCTGACTGGAGGGACTGTGGATGCCTCCAGTGAGGAATCCCTGCAGGAAGTGCTGATTTACCTGCTGGGCCTCTCTTTGCAGATTCCTCGTAGCACAACAGACTGTGCAAAACAGCAGCTGACCTTTTGCTCCTTCCACGAGGACAGAAGCTTCCAGGGCACTTCTTGCTGGTGGGCACTTAAAATATTGGGGAGCGAGGAGCCAGATAAGGCAGGGAAGGGAAGAGCCGCCCACGCAGCCACAACCTGGAGTTGGGGGACACAGCAGAGTCTGGGACACGCTCCTGGCTGTGCAGAACAGCTGCAGCACAGCTGGAGGGTGCCCTCACCTTCCTCCCAGAGAAGGTGAGGGAGTCAGCAAAGTGCATCATGGAGCCCTGGGAGGAGCAGAGGCGGTAGGGAGCCGTGAGGGTGTCGAGTGCTGCTGCCAAAACGGCGCTGCTGTGGTAGTTCAGGGATGCCTGGGGAGGAGACAAATGCAGCAATTACAGGACAGGTGCCAGCCACCCCTTCCTTAACCCAGTTTTGCGTGTTTAACTTAACCAAGGTTGTGAATTGTGCCTTTAGAAGAGGTGTTTAACAGTTATTTCAGGGTTGGGATAAGCAGCCGGTGTGTAACTGTAGTTCCAGCCCAGCTGTTTGCTCACAAATGCTTTGGTGCCAGTTTTCCTTATCTTTCTTTGGCTCCTTAGGGCTCCAGCGAGGCTGGAGTTACTCTGATCATGGAGAGTAATGTAGTAAAGCCTTTTCTTCAGTGCCAACACTGCAGGCAGCACCCCACCAGAAAGCACAGCAGCCAAGGAAATGTGTTAATATTTTCAAAAGTAGGAAAAAGATGGAAATTAAAAGTTGGCAGCTAAGTCCCAGTGAAAAGGCAGGAGAAGGTCTGAGCAGAACAGCACCAGGAAAAAGCACCAAACCACAGAGCTGCAGAAAACACCTTTGAGAGGGGTGAAGCTGCAGGAGCTCAAAGCCAAGCACGGTGGGTGATCCCAGTCCAGGACTTACATCATATTTTATGTATGGAAACGTCACGGGAGGTTGTGGCTTGATTCCCAAACTGCCACTGAGTGACAGGGGGCAGAAGAGAGAGCTGTGACGGGAGAGGTGGGCAATGCCCAGGGCCGTGTTCATCAGTCTGTAAAAACTGTTCTGAGGGTCCTGGGGGGAAAAAATCCAACCTTTGGAATCTTAAAGAGCGGACAAAAACCTGTCAGAGCCAGGCTGGGCACCTGTTCTTGGTTCTCCCCGTTGTTTACTCACTCCCACAGTGCTCAGGACTGGAGTCAGGCCCCAGGTCAGGATCCCTTTCCGTGAATATTCATCGTGGAGCAGCTCTGTCACCTTGGCCCCAACTCCAGAGAATCCATTGTGAAGGTCACAGAGGACCTGAAACCCCTGTGGGAAACAATGGCAGCATCTCAGATTCTGCTCCAACTCGAGCAGAAGGTTTCTTGAAAGCAAAGGGAGCCTGGATAAGGTGTGGACCTGCAGGTAATCACACTCCTCAACATAGAAGTGCAGCCGATCTTCCAACTCCTCAACGCAGGCAGGGTCCTGCAGGAGACTTTCCCCTTGCCCAAAGGCTTCGAGACACCCACAATCCCTGAGGAAAAAAGGGGTGAAGAGTTTATTCTCCCCTTTTTAGTCATCCTTAGAGGCAAAACTCGGCTCCTGTTCGGGATTCTGGAGCACGCCCCTGGCCGTACCCATCGTGCAGGTACTGACGGATCACGTAGAGGCTCTTGGGGTGCAGGTGCACGTTGAGGTAATCGGACCAGAGCCGCACGGAGGGAGCGTCCTGGGACCCTGCAGGAGCTGCACCTGAGGGAGGCAGATGGGAGAGCAAAGGTTCTTTCAGCTCTGAGCATCCCCGTGAATGCAGGGATCAGTTTTTTAACTTATCCAGTTTTCTAGCCCATTTGCTGCTCTGACCCAGCTCTTTATAAACCAAACGGTTTTATCCCATAGTTTTCCTCCTTGTTCACTAACACGTTGTCCCACAGCAGGGGCCAGGGAATTCTGCCTGTCTGGAACTCCGATCCCAGCGAATGAACCGAGCCCGCACCGGCCCCGCGCACAAACCTGGCCCCGCAGCACCGGGATTCCCCTTCCCGTCCCCGGCAGCGTCTCCCTACGGGAACAATCCCGGCGCGGTGGTTACGGGGCTGCTTCGCCTCGTCCCGTTCGTGTCCCGGGCAGGGAGCGGTGCGGGACCCGCGGCCGCGCTCACCCTGCGGCTCCCGGTGTCCCGCGGCGCGCAGCCCCCGGCCGGGGAGCGATCCCGGTAATCGGCGACAGCCCCGTCCCTGCGACACAAAGCGGCGGCAGCTGCGGCGGCCCCGTCCCCTCCTGCCCCATCCCCTCCGGGCCCGCACTCACCAGGTCACCGGCGGCTCCGTGCCCGCCCCGTCGGCTCTGAGCGAGCCCACGCCGCCTGCAGAGAGAGCCCGGTCACGGCGGGGCCGCGCGGCGGCGGCGGGGCCGCCCGAGCCCCCCATCCCCGGTACCTTTCAGCTCCAGCGCCACCAGGCGCGGCGTGGGGGTCTCGGCGCCGCCCGGGCCCCGCCCGAACCGGAGCAGCGCGGCCGCGCGGCGCTCGGCGGGCTCGGCGGGGCTGCGCAGCGCGGCGGCCTGCGGGGAACGGCGGGGAACGGGGGGAACGGGGGGAAGAAGCGATCAGAGCCAGCCCCGGCCCCGGTGCCACCCCGCTCCCGTCCCGCAGCCCCCCCGCACCTGCAGCCCCCACCAGTGCGCGCCCACGCAGCCCGAGTAATGCCCGAGCTGCAGCGTGACCGCCTCTCCCGGCATCGCCGCAGGAACCGGGAGCGCGTCACGGCCGGGACCGCCCCGGACGGGCGGGGACGCGAGCGGGGCCGGGCACGCGCGCCAGGCACGGCCACGGACTCGGGCACGCGCACGGGACACGGAGCCGAACACAGACTCGGGCTCGGGCACGCGCACGGGACACGGAGCCGGACACAGGCTCGGGCTCGGGCACGCGCACGGGACACGGAGCCGGACACAGGCTCGGGCACGCGCACGGGGCACGGAGCCGGACACAGACTCGGGCTCGGGCACGCGCACGGGGCACGGAGCCGGACACAGACTCGGGCTCGGAGAGCGGCGGAGCGGAGCCGGACACAGACTCGGGCTCGGAGAGCGGCGGAGCGGAGCCTTTATTGCGCTATAGGGGCCCCGCCAGGCGGTCCAGCTGCCGCGGGTTGGAGCCGCTCAGGAACTGCAGCTCCGCCTTCCCGTCCTCCGTGTGCGCTGCGAGGGAGAGAGAGAGAGAGAGAGAGAGAGATGGAGGGATTGAGGGACAGACGGAGGGAGGGAGCGGGCTCTGACACCGCAGGGCGGGCACAGCCCCGGCCGAGCCCCGGTGTCTCCCCCCTCCCCGGGCACTGACCTTTCTCGTGCTGCAGCCACTTGCGCTCCAGGTAGTAGCCGTAGCAGCTCTCGAACTCCTTCGGGCTGTAGTTGGGGACCGGGATGGGCACAAAGGGGTCCAAGGCGTCGAACCCCTCCTGGGAAGGGGGGGTCAGTCGGGGTCAGTGGCAGGGGCGGGGTGGGGACAGGGCCCGGCCGCCCGGGAGCCCAACCAGAGCTCAGTCATGGAGCCATGGAATACCCAGAGCTGGAAGGGACCCACAAGGATCATCCAGTGCAGCTCCTGGCCCTGCACAGACACCCCAACAATCCCATCCTCTGCCTGGGAACGCTGTCCAAACGGTCCTGGAGCTCTGGCAGCCTCGGGGCTGTGCCCATTCCCTGCTCAGTGCCTGAGCACCCTCTGGAGGAAGAATTCTGATATCCAGCCTAACCCACCCCTGACAGCTCCAGGCATTCCCTTGGGGCCTGTCCTGGTCACAGGGAGCAGAGACCCGAGCTGCCCCTCCACTGCCCCTCCTGAGGAGCTGCAGATCCCTGAGGTCTCCTCTCAGTCTCTTCTCCAGCTGGACAGACCAAATGCCCTCAGATGCTCCTCATCCTCCCAACCCTTCACCATCTTCGTGTCCCTGCTTTGGACACTCTCCAGCAGCTTCAGTGCTGTCACAGGTTGTGATGCCCAAGCTGCCCTCAGGCCTCGAGGTGAGGCTGCCCCAGCCCAGAGCAGGGACAATCCCCTGCCTTGCCCGTGTGCCCAGGCACTGCTGGCTCCACTGCTGACCCAAAGGTGTGTGTGTCATCCACAGAGACTCTGAACAGTGGCCCTTTGAACAGAACCAGGTCATCAACCAGGATTTTTGTTCATTTCCCAATGTGAAGAGGAAAAAAAAAACCCCAGAGGCCGTGGCTCACCTTTCCCAGCAGCTCCTGGGGAGTGTAGGCTGAGCTGGGTTTGAAGAGTGAGCCAGTCTGGCTCAGGGTGGTCACAATGGCACCTCCACTCTGGAAGAGATCAGAAATAAAAATCCTGTTAGCTGCAAACCCAGGGCTGGTTGAGGATCAACCCCTGAGGCATCTTCTTGGAGGATGGAGCTGCTGGAGTCAGCCCAGAGGAGGCCACGAAGGTTCCATGATGGAGCCCCTCTGCTCTGGAGCCAGGCTGGGGGAGCTGGGGGTGCTCACCTGGAGAAGAGAAGGCTCCAGGGAGAGCTCAGAGCCCCTTCCAGTGCCTGAAGGGGCTCCAGGAGAGCTGGAGAAGGACTTGGGACAAGGGATAGAGGGACAGGACAAGGGGGGATGGCTTCACAGTGACAAGGCAGGGTTTGTTGGGATACTGGGAAGGAATTCTTGACTGTGAGAGTGGTGAGGCTCTGGCACAGGGTGACCAGAGAAGCTGTGGCTGCTTCATCCCTGGCAGTGCCCAAGGCCAGGTTGGATGGGGCTTGGAGCAACCTGGGATAGTGGAAGGTGTCCCTGCCCATGGCAGGGGGTGGAACTGAGTGGGCTTTAAGGCCCCATTCTGGGATCTGGATTCTTCAAAAATTCTACAAGATGAGCTTTTTATAAAGCTCCTGACCACACTAATCCTGGCTGCTCCAAGCCCCTGTGAGCACAGGGAATACACAGTTCATGTTCCCAGGGCTGGCATGAAAACTTTTCTTACCTACAATGGGTTTTCTATGCAAACAAGTGAAATACCTTAAAAAAGCCTTTTCTATATACCTTTAAATCTGAAGCCTACTCATTCTAGCTCTGAGCATCCAAAGGATTGAAAAAGCAGCAGGAGGAGTTGACCTCTTACAGCAAAATGTTCAGAAACCAGCAGTTCTCATGAGGTCAATAAAATCCTAACCCAAACTGCCCCAAGGGCTATCAAACACCTCCAGCTCAGGGTCCTGCACCAGAGCTGGGCAGGGGAGGCAGGAAATGCTGTCCCAGCTGTGCCCTGTTCTCATTCCCCTCAGGTGGTGTCACAAACGCTGATGAGGCACTGATGCTGTGCCCGTGCTCTCCTGCAGCGGTGCTGGACTCGTAGCTTTGGGCTGGGAGTGACACAGCCAAAGGCAGAGCCTGGAACTCACCCAGTCGTTCATCACCATCTTCCTCAGGTTGTGCACGAGCGTCAGCTCCTCTGGAGAGACCTGGTGGAGATTGTCTGCATCACTTTTCTATTGCCAGCACAGATTCCCCTCCCCTCCTCCCAACGAGGCTGGCAGCATCATTTGGATCCTTCAGGCACGTTTTTTTCCTTTGCTTTCCCTTAGCCCTGCAGCATCGAGCCTGAGTCATGCTGCACTGAGAAACACCCAGGCCCTGCCTCTCCAACAACACCCACCTGCACTTCTGTCTCAGGGAGACACAGTAAAAATCCAGTAAAAATCATCCAAAGCACAACATGAACCTTTCAGGCCCCTCCAAAGCCAAATGAACACTTTCAGGGATTGCCACAGAACTAAAACTGAACAAAACACCCTCGCTGCTCCCCCCTGCAGCAGGAATCAGGGCTGTCCCCGGGGCAGAGCTCTCCTCACAGGGCTCTTGTCCTCCTTCCTCAGCGTGGTCCTTCCCCAGAGCGCGTTGACGCCGTCCACGGCCACGAGGAGCCGGAAGGAGCCGCGGTGACTCTGCTGCTTGAGCTCCCTCAGCACCACGCCCACGGCGTCGCTGGCACTCCTGACACGAGCCAGACCCTGCAGGGAGCACAGGACACACAACTCAGCCTGCATTCCTTGCTAGGGGGTGATGCTGGTGACTTCTGGGCTGCCCTTCCCCAGGGGAAGAACAAACTGACAGTCAAGAACCTCTTTGTTCCTTTCCAAGGAGCAGTTTGAGCATCACAACGTGGCATTTTCAAATTGTGACTTTTGCTTCTACCCAAGTTCTCTGTCCAGCTTTCTTACACTCCTCCACAACGTCTTTTGTTGATAGGGAGGCATCTTTTCTTTCCCAGGACTCCCATCTCCAGGATCTTTAGGAGCAATCTGTTCCACAGACACAGCGATGGGATCCCCAGGTACAGCTGAGACCACACCAGCAGCAGTGATTTATCCCTTACCTGCTCCACCACCTCTCCCAAAGGTCTGCCCTCCTCTGTGCTTTCTCGTTTGCCCCACATGTATTTTTTTTGTGTTTTTATCTGTGGGAAGAGAGCTATGATTAGATTGGGGACGGAAGGGGGCAAAGCAAGGCTGGATTGCAGAACCGACAGCCATCCCCACAGAAGGGATCCAAAGTGCTTTTCCTACAGCACCTGAAGTCCAGCACAGGGCAGAGGGAGGGCTTTGCATCCACAAACCTCTTTCAGGAAATGTTCATTGGAGGTTTTGAAGTTCTTGAGCCACACAGAGGCCTGCAGAGGCTGATCCAGCCGGTTTTTGTTGTAAGAAGACTGCAAAAGCTCCTTGCAGTTCTTCACCCAGAGATGAGCTGTGAGCAAAATAAAACAGTTGGTTTGATTTGATTTTTTTTTTTAGTCAAAATAATGGTGTGAGGTGGGGGTAGAGGGGGTGTTCGTGTTGCTTGTTCTTATTCTGCAGCTCTGGTAAGGAAAGTCACAGAATCATGGAATGCTTTGGGTTGGGAAGGACCTTAAAGATCAACCAGCTCCACCCCTCTGCCATGAGCAGGGACACCTTCCACTACCCCAGGCTGCTCCAAGCTCCATCCAACCTGGCCTGGAACATTCCAGGGATGCCACAGCTTCTCTGGGCACCCTGTGCCAAGGCCTCACCACCCTCACAGGGAGAAATTTCTTCCCTGTATCCCATCTAATCCTGCCCTCTGGCAGTGGGAGGCCATTCCCCCTTGTCCTGGCACTCCATCCCTTGTAAAGAGTCTCTCTCCATTTTTCTTGTAGCCCCCATTAGGTCCTGGAAGGCCATAATTAGGTTAACCCAGAGCCTTTTCTTCTCCAGGCTGAACAACCCCAATCCTCCCAGCCTCTCCTCACAGCAGAGCTGCTCCCCTGATCCCTCTGATCATCTTGGTGGCCTTCTCTGGACTGACTTTAACAGGTCCTTCCTGTGCTGGGACCCCAGAGCTGGATGCAGCTCCATCCTCACTGGAGGAGTCTCCCTTGGGATCAGAGGAGGGCACAGAGCCCCAAACAATCTCCTCCCACTGGGGAAAACCAGCCTGACCCAAAGCACGTGTGAGCAGGTGAAAATAACTAACTGTGCTCAACTTTATTTGGGGGTTTTGTGCTTTCTGAGCCTCCTCCACTATGAAAAACAAGGCTAGATTGCAGTGGGGTATCCTACAGCTTCCAAAGCATCTTTTGGTGCTTGGTGTGGTAACAGAGCCCTGGTTTTCTCACCATCTGGGACGTGCAGCACCAGCCAGCCCTGCCTGGAGCAGTAGTGAACCCCATGGCACAGGGTCATGGTCTTCCCTGTTCCTCTCTCACCATCTCCAACAAAGACTGTCAAGGAAAGTCTCTGAAAAACCACTGCCGTTTGTCCTTGATTGTGATTCCTTCAGAAAGGGCATAAAGGGAGTTCAGAGGTTGTCACAGCAAGGATGGCATTTCATCCAGCAAACCCAGAGAGTTCCTCCTCCCTGTCCCCCACCCCACTGAGCAGAGCTGAGGAGCCCCAGACCCTGTCCGTAGGTCTGTAGGGCCAAACTGAGTCAGAATGAAGATATTCAAGCTCCAAGTTTCTTGAAGTTCCCTGCACTGACCACAGAAGACGTGGCACAACCCCCTCCTGGAGACTGAGCCAGCTCAGGCTCAGAGCAGCCCTCTCACCTGCACAAACGTCTCAGGTTAAAGGATACAGATCACGTATCTGACGGCAGGGTGGGCCAAGTTGGAGCCCTTCAGGTAAGCCAGGAGCTCGAGCGCCGGCCTGCGCACCATCACACGGGCCTCGTTGAAGGTCTGGATCTGGGACAGGAGCACATGTGACAGAGCTGCCACCAGCTGGCCCAGCACAGCTGCTCCCTCCCAGCACAGCTCCATCCCTGTCTGGAGGCTCCCAACACCCCCAGCTCTGCCCTCCCTGCCCAGCAGCACCGACAGGGTTGGCCAAGAGCTGCTTCTCCTTTGTTGGGTTACACTATATGTGTTACAGAAAAACAGGTTTGGAAAGCTTAGAGTGAGGTGTTTTTTAGGTTTGGAGGTGACTAGGAAGTACATTCAGGTTACTAAGGATAAGTATGGGAAAGAAGATTATGAGTTTGTAGTTCTTTACACTTATTGTGTGAAAGTATTGTAAAGTTGTGACTTTATAGAGTATTGTTTAATTCTCTTGTTTATATGATGGCACATCTTGTGTGTGAGATGTATAAAGAGAATTTTCACTGTGTAGCAGTAGGCAGTAGCCATAAAGAAGTAGCCATAGTAAGAAGTAGCCTCAGCAAGTAATCATAGAGTGATCTGTAGTAGCCTTAGTCTCTATCTATGTAATAAAAAACTCTATACAACAACATCACAGTCTCAGCAGAGAAGTCCTTGACCCTGCATTAAATACTACACCCTTGGTGAAAGGAGTTTCTTGTCCTTCCTGTGCCTGGAAAGGGTTTTCTGGATCAGCTGTTCCATCCTGTCCCCACAGGCTGGGGTCAGTGACTGGCCTGTCCATGGATCCCAGTCAGTGACCTGGATATGCACAGGTAAGGAATTGCTGCTCCTGTTCCTGCTCCACCTGCCTCAGCACACAAATCAGGAGGCAAGATTGTTTTGGTGCAGATATAAACTTATTTCATGAAACAGCCTGTTTCACACCAAACAGCAATACAGCCATGGAAAATATTTCTGTAATTCATGATGTGCTTGGATGTTAGAGATGAAAAATAATGGAATGAAGGTTGCCTGAGGTGGAATGCTCAAACTCTCCTGTCGCTGCTCTGGGTGCTTGACTCGTCTCTTTCAGATGTTGAAAACAACAGGAAGGACAAGGAATAACTGCACTCCTGCTCTCTCTTATTCCAACAGGAAAACATCACAGTCATCAAAGGATCTGGTTCTTCCCACACACAATCATGGAATGATTTGGATTGAAGGGATCTTAAATCACCCCAGACCCAGCCCCTGCCATGGGCAGGGACACCTTCCACTATCCCAGACTGTTCCAAACCCTGTCCAGCCTGGCTTTGGACACTTCCAGGGATCCAGAGGCAGCCACAGCATTCCCTCCTAGCTGGAATACCTGCTGCTGGAAGCGATGGGGCAGCCCGTGGGGGAACACAGCCTTCACCTCCTCCAGGGGAATGTTGTACAGACGAGCCTCGTGCTGCTCCGTGTGCTTGGCCTGCAAGGGAAAACGGGAACTGGCACACCAGGGATGCCTCTGTCCTGGACACAGGGAGGGAACTGGCACACCAGTGATGCCTCTGTCCTGGACACAGGTGGGAACTGGCACACCAGTGATGCCTCTGTCCTGGACACAGGGAGGGAACTGGCACACCAGTGATGCCTCTGTCCTGGACACAGGGAGGGAACTGGCACACCAGTGATGCCTCTGTCCTGGACACAGGGAGGGAACTGGCACACCAGTGATGCCTCTGTCCTGGACACAGGGAGGGAACTGGCACACCAGTGATGCCTCTGTCCTGGACACAGGGTGGGACAGGGAGGGAACGCTCAGCCACAGGCAATGCTCTCTTACTGGGAGGCAGAACAAGATGAACAGGAATTGTGGGGTCAGGACACAGGTGCTTTGGAAGGGGCTGAGGAAAGGAGCTCCCACCTGGCACTGAACCATGAAGGGATTCCCTGAGCTCGTGTGTGAACTGTGGTGTTTTGGGGGCACCACTGGCCCCGTGCTCCATGAATTTACCTCACCTTTCAGCAGCCCCCCCAAACCTTACCAGAGGTGTGACACCCTTTTGAGTTCCCTGCTGGTGTCACATGCACTTCCTTTTGTGACAAAATGATGTTTTCTGCCTTGGGCTGCTGCCTCCCAGGAGGATTCCCATGGTGCCATTTGGGTACCAGGGTTAGAGGCTGAAAACCCCACAATCTCTTTTCTGGGGTAATAATTTCCAGTCCCTTGTGGGGACCTCAGTGATCAGGGCTATTCCTCCACTGGAATTGAATCCTGCTGCATTTATTTCTAGTGTTTACCTGCAGGTCTCACCATAAATGACAGCAAGAAGCTGTTGTCACTGGGATCTGAGAATTCAATCCCTGTTTTATCACTTTATTATTCTCTTTTCCTGCCATGCAATACCTGCAAAGCATTTATTTATTTCCTCTTGCTCGAGTCATCAACTCAAGTTTTTGTCTTGTCCAATTAGGACAGTAAACAGAGACCACTCTGCAGCCCTTCCTGTGTGACTTTTAGCAGTTTTGTGTTAATCTTTGAAGCCTACATCCTGTGCTGCTCTGCTTTCTGCATTTTTCCATGGATTTAAAGGAAAAATACCCTCCTCTTTATCCTTTTTATATATAACAACAACAAACATAACAATTTCCTTGTTTTCTTTATTTTACGTGCAAGCAGCTGGGCCTGCAGGTGTGCCTTCTGTCTGTTTGGCCAGGGATATTTGGCTTTTCCCAGCTCTTGATGGATTCCTCACAGATCTCTGTCACACACACATGAATTTTCTGGCCCCAGGATTCTTGTAAAGTCCCCCCTTCCCTTCTTCAGAGCAGATTTGCAGCCTCTCAGCACAAAATGCACCTCTGCTCTCACCTTCTGCCCCCTGTTCCACACCTCCCGAGGAAAGGCTGTCCCAGGACAGGCCAGTGTGTCCTGGACTCTGAGGTTCAGGATTTGAGGAACTCCTGATTCAAGGAATGACTTCTAAGGAGAAACCATTTGGTAACTTCAGCTGAGCTGCTGGAGCTGCCAAACTGGTGCTCTCTGGTCAGGAAATCTTTGCAACAGGGGGAAAATGTTAAATCCTGGCTGTTCAAGAGGTGCCCTGCTGTAAGGAGGTGTCACCTGAGGAAAACTATGAAGTGACACTTCAGGCTTTTCCCAACCTTATCTCAAACTGTGGATTGATTCCCTGGGGTTCTCCTGCACGTGCTGGGCACAGATCAACAGCACCTGTGGTTTTTCCATGCCTCAAACACAAGGCCAGGACTCCAGAGCCCATTTTCATTCTCAGCTTCACCCCTGACTTGCTGCACAACTTTGGGCAAATTCCTTCACTCCCCTACACCTGCAAAGTGGGTCAGTGTCTCTATCCCCACGTTTGGTCACTTGGAGCTTTGCTAAAGGAAAAGTACACAAAGTCTGATGAAAAATTCCGTGTTTAGTGGCTTTCTGAGCCCCATTTAAATAGGACTGTCAGGCGCAGGAGCTGGAGTGACCCAGCGAGCCCGGGGAGGGCTGAGCAGCCAAAAAGCTGTGCCAAAGCTCAGGCACAAAGTCAGAATGCCAGAGCCAGTTGCCTGGCAACAGAAAGGCAGGCACAGGACAGTGGGGACAATCGTGGCCATCTGGCCTGTGCCGTGCAATCCATGGAGACACCGGGTCACGTGCAGCAGATCCTCTCCCGTTTCCATAGAGACCCCGGAGGAATCAGCACCGAGAGGCTCCAATTACACAGGCGGCAGCAGCAAAGCACCTCAAAGGCTCATTCCATTCATTTATTGCCCTTCATTTTGTGCTGGAGACAGAGAGTGTGAGGCTGGAATTGTGATGCTGCAGAGCTGCGCTGAGGTCATCTGGGGTGTGGTTTTTGTCCCCTTCACAGCCAGCTCAGGGAGGTTTTTCCAGGGAAGAATAACCCTGGAGCTGAAATGAATGGTGTCTGCTGACAGGCTCAGCCACATCCCACATCAATGCAGCTCCAGAGAAGGAATCAATCGATACCTGTTCCCAGGAGCTCTCAGGCAGAGCAGCCCCATCCTGAGCAGGTGCCCTGGGGCTGGATCCCTGGTTTAGGTCTGTGTTTAGGTCTCTCTTCCCTAGAACAGCACAGTCCCAGACAGCTCTGCTGGTCCCAGTATGGCCATGGTGGCACCCAGGACAGGCTGTGTGGCCCCACAGTCCCAGACAGCTCTGCTGGCCCCAGCATGGCCATGGTGGCATCCAGGACAGGCTGTGTGGCCCCACAGTGCCAGACAGCTCTGCTGGCCCCAGTGTGGCCATGGTGGCACTCAGGACAGGCTGTGTGACCCCCTTTCCTGGAACTGCACAGTC
Source organism: Eopsaltria australis (assembly GCA_034509425.1). Taxonomy (NCBI): domain Eukaryota; kingdom Metazoa; phylum Chordata; class Aves; order Passeriformes; family Petroicidae; genus Eopsaltria; species Eopsaltria australis. Next base: position 13,267 of record JAVTVJ010004338.1, read on the forward strand.
CCAGAGAGCTCTGCTGGCCCCAGTATGGCCATGGTGGCACCCAGGACAGCCCCTGTGGCCCCACAGTCCCAGCCACTCTCCTGGCCCCAGCATGGCCATGGTGGCACTCAGGACAGCCCCTGTGGCCCCACAGTCCCAGACAGCTCTGCTGGCCCCAGCATGGCCATGGTGGCACCCAGGACAGCCCCTGTGGCCCCACAGTCCCAGACAGCTCTGCTGGCCCCAGCATGGCCATGGTGGCATTCAGGACAGGCTGTGTGACCCCACAGTCCCAGCCACTCTCCTGGCCCCAGCATGGCCATGGTGGCACCCAGGACAGCCCCTGTGGCCCCACAGTCCCAGAGAGCTCTGCTGGCCCCAGTGTGGCCATGGTGGAACCCAGGACAGCCCCTGTGGCCCCACAGTCCCAGAGAGCTCTGCTGGCCCCAGTGTGGCCATGGTGGAACCCAGGACAGCCCCTGTGGCCCCACAGTCCCAGACAGCTCTGCTGGCCCCAGTGTGGCCATGGTGGCACCCAGGACAGCCCCTGTGGCCCCACAGTCCCAGACAGCTCTGCTGGCCCCAGCATGGCCATGGTGGCACCCAGGACAGCCCCTGTGGCCCCACAGTCCCAGACAGCTCTGCTGGCCCCAGTGTGGCCATGGTGGCACCCAGGACAGGCTGTGGCAGGGCAGTGCTGGCACTCACTCACCGGGTCGCTCTCGCTGGTGTGGAAAACTGCTCGGGGCCTCTCTGCTGGGACATCCTGGGTGGGGACAGAGCCCAGGCCACCCCTGGCTGCCGTGTGCAGGGCACAGCCATGGTCCAGCTGAGGGGAGAACAAGGCAAAGAGACAACAAAGCTCTCAACAAAGCCAAGGATTGCTGCTGGAAAACAACCCAGGGAGTCTGGTGTGTGAGCCCGGCGAGGCACGTGCAACCCAGAGCTGAACCCTGATTGCAATTAGAATGAAAACTCATCATTAGCATGGAAATGCACCATGAAAAGCCACATGCTGCAGAACCAGATTTCACATTTAGATACCTGCACTGAATCCATTCCCACCTGAGCCAGTTCCACCTGAGGCCACCTCCGTGAGCCAAGCCCTGCGCCTGAGTTTAACCCCACAGAATTCCTTCAGATCCCACGTGCAGCCATCAAGGCCTCACTGCTGGGAAGTGCCCACCACGTTTCTGCCTGCGCTGAGGAATGGCAGCACCCTGAAAATTCAGGCTGTCTAGAAATCCATAATCACCTCAATTACCCAGGGATTAGAGCAGCTCTGCCCACTATTTGATATTTATAATTACACTCCCTGCACTGATTTCCCTGACTGTGTCCCTGCATCCAGACTCTGGCATTAGGATACAGACGTGGCTGAGAAACCAAAACAGCCAGCTAAGCTGATTAATTCATTTTTCCCCAGACAGACTGCTGAAGCCTGCCTGCAAAGCCCAGCCAAAACAGGCAAGAAAGTGAGCAGCGGCAGGACAAGCATTTTATTATGTTGTGCTGAAAGAAAACACAAACATTTGTCGATGATTTAGAAAGTGCATCCTCCAGACAGGCTCTGGGAGAGGCTGAGAGCCCCTCACAGCACTGACAGGGCCAGTTGCAGCTGAACAGAGCCAGCAGTTTCCTATTTTGTCTGTGTGGGTGAGAGCAGCAGAATGCAAAGCTCAGAGCCAGGGACAGCTGTCTCAGCTCCGCTGCCACCCCAGTGCTCCTCAGGGGGCCACTGCAAAGCCTCAAGGGCTCCAGGGAATGTGGGATTACCCACATTCCAGGTGCCTGAATCAGCATTTGGGCACTCGCCCTCCTGTTAGGGAGGGCACTGAACCAGTTTGGAGCTTCTGGAACCAACTGCTGCAGTGCAAACGGGGACATCACCCAACACATCCTGTTCCCACATTGCCCTTTTCCTCCTCAAACCCAAATCGTCCTTTAGGATGGCTTCTTTGGATCTGTTTAGCTGAAAATCCACGGGGGTGACATTTTACAGCCTAGAGCAAGGCACAAAGATGCCAGTTCAATACATGAATAACCACAGAAGGCGACTCTTGTCACCTGATCACCCAGAAAATGTCAGCCCTAAGTCACTCCCAGCCTGGAATCCGAGTCCCTCTCATTTCCCTTGAACAAGGTGCCCAGAGAAGCTGTGGCTGTCCCATCCCTGCAAGTGTCCCAGGCCAGGCTGGATGGGGTTTGGAGCAGCCTGGTCTAAGGAAGGTGTCCCAGGTGGGAGATCCCTCCCAAGCCCATCCATTCCAGGATTCTGTGATCCCACATTCCCTCCTCAAGTCCCAGGTGAGTCAGTGGGGGCTCTGAACTCTGCTCAGCTGGCGAAAGGTACTGGAAAAACTAGCTATTAATATAGTAGGCTACAGAGCCACAAAAATATGGGCCGAGAGTACAGAGAACATATAAAAGAAAAAAGGCAGAAACCAAACGGCATCATTCCCCCCTTTTTTAGAGACTAACAAGACTCTGTCTTGTCTAGTCTCTACTCTGCATTCAACCATACCTCTGGTTTATACAACTGGCTATCCCACTATTTGTTACACAGATGCTAATTATAACTACAGTTACTATGAACATTTCTTTTATCTAGGTTCAGTTTGGTAACCATGAAGTGAGTGTACTGAAGATATTCAAGGTTCAGTAAGCTCTTTTGAGAGTTACTTGGTGTAGAATTTGAGTTTGCTTTCAAATTTCAACCAAATTTCTAAAAAAATTTTTCATTCAGATTTGCATAAGAACAACAACTAGTGTTAATGATTTTGTGGCTAGTAGGAAATTAAGAGCTATTTTGTTTTGTCAACAGCCTTTAATATGATTAAACATTACATTTGGAATCACAGCTCCATGGGCACAGGCCCAATCTTTATCTTGGGGCAAAACTTACCAGGCCAGATTCTCAACTTTGACAAGTTGTCCTTATGAAGAGCTTTTGGATACATTTTGGACTAGAGTTACATGCAAATTTTAGGACCCAAATTTGAATCACGGTTACCAACTGTACAGATAAGAGGTACAAAAGAACAGTTTAAATCATATCATCTCAATTTGTGTCAGTCTCTGTTTTCTGGCTGTCTATGAGCAGATGTCTTCTTAAACTCTGGAGCAGTGAATTCAAGGCTCTCTGCCAGCAGCTTTGGATTTGGTGAGGGTAGTCAGGACTTGGAATGACTCTTTTTACTTAGCTCGTAAGATTACTGTCCCTTCATTCAACATAGACTCAGTCTCTAGGCTTGAATAGTTGCTAGTCTTCCTTCCTTCTAGATGACTTTGCTCAGTTCTAGATCTTTCATTGATATAATCAGTTCAGCTTTTTGTGATGGTACATTTGATGGTAACACTTTTCTCATGGTTACCTGGTTCGTGGTTGTTACTGCATAACCTGTCTTTTGTTTGCCATCTCGCATGAAGCTGCTCTCATCTGCATACAGCTCCCAGGCTGGCACATCTTTCAGGTCTGCTCTGCTGGAATGGTCTGCAAACAGTCAGACTTAAATACATTATCAGTTAGTGCTGGGAACAGACATACTAGGATTGACAGCAAACGTTTTCAGAATAACATTATCCAGTTTCAGTAGCATGGCATAGGGTCCATGTCTTCTATGTTCACAGAAGAAACTTACAGTGGGTTGCATGCAACTGTTGGATGTATCAATTCTTGGCTGCTGGTTGGATGCAGCAATTTTCAGTTGCTGACTGCCCTAGTTCTCCAGTTTCAGGATTATTTTACATAATAGTAAAGAGTCCTTGGTCTTTTTTACTCACAAGGATACAGGAGAAGGTCTTTTACAAATTTAAATCAGAAAACCATTCTAAGATATTTGTTAACACAGGACTCTGCTTACTTATAGCATGGTTTAAGGGAGCCTAAAAACGGCTTCTTGTTCTTTGGGCTCGGTGTTTCCCTTTTGAGTGCTTACCAGAGCAGACAAAGAGCGCTCGCTGCCCTCGCACGGCCGGGGACGGGCGCGGCATGCGGGCACCCCCGCCCAGGGGCACCCCCGGCTCGCCCGCGCTCGGCCCGTGCTGCTGCTCACAGCGGCTCTCGGGTGTCCTTAAAACAAGCTCGTTACTGTGGAAAGTGCGATAGGGCCGCTCCTGCTCTTAGATATCACACTCCCGGCCCGCTCTGGGCCGGTGCGGGCGGGGCCCAGGAGCAGCGAGTGAGCCGGGCCGTGGCCGCGCAGCGGCGGCCCCGCCTCCGCCAGAGCAGGGCCGAAGCAGCGCAGCGGCAGCCCCCGTGCCGGTTCGCTTCCTGGGACCGCTCCCCCGCGCATCCCCCGGCCGTGACCAGGGCAATGGTAGGAATCACCTCCGCCCCTCTCAGAGCTGCTGGTGCCCCGCTTCTGTCACGGGGGAGTGACCGCCCTGCTCGCGGAGCCGTCCCGGAAGTCCGGGAGTCGCCCTTGCCTTAAAATCTTGGAAAAACTTTTTACAGATGGAACATAGAAAGTGGGGGCTTCTCCCCCTTCCCTTACAATGGTGCTAACCGAGCTTTCTCGGCCGTTCCACAAAACTTGCTGGAAGCGAGGATCTCTCCCTCGCCTCCCACTAAGGAGCAGGCTGGACACCCAGCCTCTCCACAGACCTGTAGGAAGCGAGGATTACTCACTCGCCTCCCACCAAGGAGCAGGCTGGGCACCCAGCCGCCCACAAACCTGTAGGAAGTGGGAATCTCTCCCAGCTTCCCACCAAGGAGCAGGCTGGGCACCCAGCCCCACAAACCTGCTGTGGAAGTGGGAATCCCTCCCCAGCCTCCCACCAAGGAGTAGGTATTGGACACCCAGCCGCCTCCACAAACCTAGGAAGGGCCCATCCCCCACCTCCTACCAAGAAGCAGACCAGGCCTCCCCCGGCCGCTCCATGCCCAGATGTCTCCAGGCCAGCTTTCAATTCAAAACTCGCATGTGCTAAACATGAAATAAACTTTCACACTGTGATTTGCTTTTCTCTACCAGTGAACAATCTCAGCCGAGATCACACACCCGCCTCCTCCCCACCAGCCCATCTCTGGGGCAGGTTGGAAAATCGGCAACAGGAAAAACTTGGAGAAATGATTTCAAAAGCAAATTTTCTCACCACCACGCCAGGTTGTCCTGGGATCGCTAACAATTACTGACTTTAAACAGATACACAATACATAAACAATACACACACATACAAACCACACACTACACAACGAAAAGAACCACCTTTATACTACCTCCTGTGGGATCTTGGAACCATGGTGTCTCGACCTCCGGCCCGTGGCAGGGAATTCTTTAGATTGCTGTCAGAAAGGAATTCCTTGCAGGATGTTTTCTGTCCAGAGGAAGGGTACCAGGTTCTCGTGTCCCTTCTGGGTGTGCTAAATAACTGTTGCCTTTTCCCCCAGCCTGGAAAAGAAACTCGAGATCATTTTAGCAAGGAGGTAATATAAAAGGGGATCTTTATTTTGAAGGTCTTCAGGAGCAGTTATGGAAAGGTGTCCATAAAAGCCCAGCCCCTCCAGGGGTGAGTACATATTTATAGCTTTTAGGAAATTAGCATAATTGATTAAGAGCACCAATATGGAGAACAAGTGGCGATTCAATTCCCCCTCAGGTCCAGCCCCTTCCCTGGAGCCCCCCTCTCAGCACTGGCTGCACTCTGCTTATGAAAATGTACCTCAGAGTTGTTCTCAGCCTTGGTTCCCAGGAAGAACTGAGATAGGACAGGGTCTTGCAACCCCCTGGGGCTTGGAGCTCTGGAATTTGTTTTGTCTTTCTGCTTAGGGAAAGGCTATGGAAAGGTAATTGGAAAACTAGTTGGCTACTATAGTAGGCTGCTAGAGCCGAAAAAATATGGGCAGAGAGTAAATAGTCATATAAAAGAAAAAGGCAGAAACCAAACGGCATCACCGGGAGCAGAGTGCCTTAGGGCCACGACAAAAGAAGTGTCCTTTTCTCTGAGAAAGAGAGCTCTGCCCCCCAGTTTCTTGATGTCAGTTTGGAGGAGGGTTTAGGCCCTGCAAGGGCAGCCAGGGTGCTTGTTGGTGGCAGCTTGGGTCTGCGAGGAATCTTATTCCATGCGGAATTTCAGTATGCGGCTGTCAACTCCCAGATATGTGGCCTTCGATACAAACAATGGCGCATTTCCATGTGAAAGAAAACTCAGTCTCCCAGATGCATGATTCCAGTTTTTAGGAGCCATTTAGCCCTACAATTGCAGCCAGAGTTCTAGTTGATGGCAGCTTGGGTCTGGGAAGGATCTTGATCCATGCAGCATTTCAGGTGGTGTCCGGGAGCAGAGTGCCTTAGGGCCAGGACACAAAAAGTGTCCCTTTTCTCTGAGAAAGATAGTTCTGCCCCCCAGTTTCTTGATGTCAGTTTGGAGGAGGGTTTTGGCCCTGCAAGGGCAGCCAGGGTCCTTGTCGGTGGTAGCTTTAGTCTGCGAGGAATCTTAATCCATGCGGAATTTCAGCATGGGGCTGTCAACTCCCAGACATGGGGCCTAATATACAAATGATGGCACTTTTCCACGTGAAAGAAAACTCAGCCTCCCAAATCCATGATGCCAGTTTTTAGGAGGCATTTATCCCTGCAATTGCAGCCAGAGTTCTAGTTGATGGCAGCTTGCGTCAGCCAATAATCTTGATCCATAATGAATTTCAGGTGGCGTCCGGGAGCACAGTGCCTTAGGGCTGGGACACAAAAAGTGTCCCTTTTCTCTGAGAAAGAGAACTCTGCCCCCCACTTTCCTGATGTCAGTTTGGAGGAGGGTTTTGGCCCTGCAAGGGCAGCCAGGTCCCTGTCGGTGGCAGTTTGGTCTCATAGGAATCTTGATCCATACTGAATTTGAAGAGGGCAGCAGGGAGCAGAGTGCCTTAGGGCCCTGGACACAAAAGTGTCCCTTTAATACTCTGAGAAAGAGAACCGCCCCCAGTTTCGTGATGTCAGTTTGGAGGAGGGTTTTGGCCCTGCAAGGGCAGCCAGGGTCCCTGTCGGTGGCAGCTTGGGTCTGCGAGGAATCTTGATCCATACGGAATTTGAAGACGCAACAGGGAGCAGAGTGCCTTAGGGCTCGGGACACAAAAAGTGTCCCTTTTCTCTGAGAAAGAGAACTCTGCCCCCCAGTTTCTTGATGTCAGTTTGGAGGAGGGTTTTGGCCCTGCAAGGGCAGCCTGTCCTTTGTTGGTGGCAGTTTGGTCTGGCGTAGGAATCTTAATCCATGAATTTCAGCATACGCGGCTGTCAACTCCCAGATATGTGGCCTCTCGATTCAAACAATGGCTTTCCATGTGAAAGAAAAACCTAAGTCCCCTAGATGCATGATGCTGGGGCTTTTAGAGTGCATTTAGCCCCACAATTTCAGCCAGAGTTCTAGTTGATGGCAGCTATTCAAAGGATCTTGATCCATGCTGCATTTCAGGTGGCGGCCCGTGTTGCCTTCCTTTCCCCCAGCCTGGAAAAGAAACTCGAGATCATTTTAGCAAGGAGGTAATATAAAAGGGGATCTTTATTTTGAAGGTCTTCAGGAGCAGTTATGGAAAGGTGTCCATAAAAGCCCAGCCCCTCCAGGGGTGAGTACATATTTATAGTTTTTAGGAAATTAGCATAATTGATTAAGAGCACCAATAAGGAGAACAAGTGGCGATTCAATTCCCCCTCAGGTCCAGCCCCTTCCCTGGAGCCCCCCTCTCAGCACTGGCTGCACTCTGCTTATGAAAATGTACCTCAGAGTTGCTCTCGGCCTTGGTTCCCAGGAAGAACTGAGATAGGACAGGGCCTTGCAACCCCCTGGGGCTTGGAGCTCTGGAATTTGTTTTGTCTTTCTGCTTAGGGAAAGGCTATGGAAAGGTACTGGAAAAACTAGCTATTAATATAGTAGGCTACAGAGCCACAAAAATATGGGCAGAGAGTACAGAGAATATATAAAAGAAAAAAGGCAGAAACCAAACGGCATCATTCCCCCCTTTTTTAGAGACTAACAAGACTCTGTCTTGTCTAGTCTCTACTCTGCATTCAACCATACCTCTGGTTTATACAACTGGCTATCCCACTAGTTGTTAAACAGATGCTAATTATAACTACAGTTACTATGAACATTTCTTTTATCTAGGTTCAGTTTGGTAACCATGAAGTGAGTGTACTGAAGATATTCAAGGTTCAGTTAGCTCTTTTGAGAGTTACTTGGTGTAGAATTTGAGTTTGTTTTCAAATTTCAACCAAATTTCTAAAAAAATTTTTCATTCAGATTTGCATAAGAACAACAACTAGTGTTAATGATTTTGTGGCTAGTAGGAAATTAAGAGCTATTTTGTTTTGTCAACAGCCTTTAATATGATTAAACATGACATTTGGAATCACAGCTCCATGGGCACAGGCCCAATCTTTATCTTGGGGCAAAACTTACCAGGCTAGATTCTCAACTTTGACAAGTTGTCCTTATGAAGAGCTTTTGGATACATTTTGGACTAGAGTTACATGCAAATTTTAGGACCAAATTTGAATCACGGTTACCAACTGTACAGATAAGAGGTACAAAAGAACAGTTTAAATCATATCATCTCCATTTGTATCAGTCTCTGTTTTCTGGCTGTCTATGGAGCAGACGTCTTCTTAACTCTGGAGCAGTGAATTCAAGGCTCTCTGCCAGCAGCTTTGGATTTGGTGAGGGTAGTCAGGACTTGGAATGACTCTTTTGACTTAGCTCGTAAGATTACTGTCCCTTCATTCAACATAGACTCAGTCTCTAGGTTTGAATAGTTGCTAGTCTTCCTTCCTTCTAGATGACTTTGCTCAGTTCTAGATCTTTCATTGATATAATCAGTTCAGCTTTTTGTGATGGTACATTTGATGGTAACACTTTTCTCATGGTTACCTGGTTCGTGGTTGTTACTGTATAACCTGTCTTTTGTTTGCCATCTCGCATGAAGCTGCTCTCATCTGCATACAGCTCCCAGGCTGGCACATCTGTCAGGTCTGCTCTGCTGGAATAGGCTTCTTCCATGGTCTGCAAACAGTCAAACTTAGATACATTATCAGTTAGTGCTGGGAACAGAGACATACTAGGATTGACAGCAAACGTTTTCAGAATAACATTATCTAGTTTCAGTAGCATGGCATAGGGTCCATGTCTTCTATGTTCACAGAACAAACTTACAGTGGGTTGCATGCAACTGTTGGATGTATCAATTCTTGGCTGCTGGTTGGATGCAGCAATTTCAGTTGCTGACTGCCCTAGTTCTCCAGTTTCAGGATTATTTTACATAATAGTAAAGAGTCCTTGGTCTTTTTTACTCACAAGGATACAGGAGAAGGTCTTTTACAAATTTAACTCAGTAAACCATTCTAAGATATTTGTTAACACAGGACTCTGCTTACTTATAGCATGCTTTAAGGGAGCCTAAAAACTGCTTCTTGTTCTTAGCCTGCGTGTTTCCCTTTGAGTGCTTACCAGAGCAGACAAAGAGCGCCTGCTGCCCCTGCATCGGCCGGGACGGGCGCTGGGCATGCGGCACCGCCCAGGGGTACCTCCCCTGAGCCGCCTGCTGCCGGGCCCGCGGCTGTTGCTCACAGCGGCTCTCGGGTGTCCTTAAACCCAGCTCGTTACTGTGGAAAGTGCGACAGGGCCGTTCCTGCCCTTAGATCTCACACTCCCGGCCCGCTCTGGGCCGGTGCGGGCGGGGCCCAGGGGCAGCGAGTGAGCCGGGCCGTGGCCGCGCAGCGGCGGCCCCGCCTCCGCCAGAGCAGGGCCGAAGCAGCGCAGCGGCAGCCCCAGTCCCGGTTCGCTTCCTGGGACCGCTCCCCCGCGCATCCCCCGGCCGTGACCAGGGCAATGGCAGGAATCACCGCCGCCCCTCTCAGAGCGGCTGGTGCCCCGCTTCTGTCACGGGGGAGTGACCGCCCTGCTCGCTGAGCCGTCCCGGAAGTCCGGGAGTCGCCCTTGCCTTAAAATCTTGGAAAAACTTTTTACAGATGGAACATAGAAAGTGGGGGCTTCTCCCCCTTCCCTTACAATGGTGCGAACCGAGCTTCTCGGCCGTTCCACAAAACTTGCTGGAAGCGAGGATCTCTCCCTCGCCTCCCACTAAGGAGCAGGCTGGACACCCAGCCTCTCCACAGACCTGTAGGAAGCGAGGATTTCTCACTCGCCTCCCACCAAGGAGCAGGCTGGCACCCAGCCGCTCCACAAACCTGTAGGAAGTGGGAATCTCTCCCCAGCTTCCCACCAAGGAGCAGGCTGGGCACCCAGCCGCTCCACAAACCTGTAGGAATGGAATCTCCCCAGCTTCCCACCAAGGAGCAGGCTGGGCACCCAGCCGCTTCACAAACCTGTAGGAAGTGGGAATCTCTCCCCAGCCTCCCACCAAGGAGCAGGCTGGACACCCAGCCGCTCCACAAACCTGTAGGAAGTGGGAATCTCTCCCCAGCCTCCCACCAAGGAGCAGGCTGGACACCCAGCCGCTCCACAAACCTGTAGGAAGCGGGGCCCATCCCCCACCTCCTACCAAGAAGCAGACCAGGCCTCCCCCGGCCGCTCCATGCCCAGATGTCTCCAGGCCAGCTTTCAATTCAAAACTCGCATGTGCTAAACATGAAATAAACTTTCGCACTGTGATTTGCTTTTCTCTACCAGTGAACAATCTCAGCCGAGATCACACACCCGCCTCCTCCCCACCAGCCGATCTCTGGGGCAGGTTGGAAAATCGGCAACAGGAAAAACTTGGAGAAATGATTTCAAAAGCAAATTTTCTCACCACCACGCCAGGTTGTCCTGGGATCGCTAACAATTACTGACTTTAAACAGATACACAATACATAAACAATACACACACATACAAACTACACACTACACAACGAAAAGAACCACCTTTATACTACCTCCTGTGAGATCTTGGAACCATGGTGTCTCGACCTCAGGCCCGTGGCAGGGAATTCTTTAGATTGCTGTCAGAAAGGAATTCCTTGCAGGATGTTTTCGGTCCAGAGGAAGGGTACCAGGTTCTCGTGTCCCTTCTGGGTGTGCCAAATAACTGTTGCCTTTTCCCCCAGCCTGGAAAAGAAACTCGAGATCATTTTAGCAAGGAGGTAATATAAAAGGGGATCTTTATTTTGAAGGTCTTCAGGAGCAGTTATGGAAAGGTGTCCATAAAAGCCCAGCCCCTCCAGGAGTGAGTACATATTTATAGCTTTTAGGAAATTAGCATAATTAAGAGCACCAATAAGGAGAACAAGTGGCGATTCAATTCCCCCTCAGGTCCAGCCCCTTCCCTGGAGCCCCCCTCTCAGCACTGGCTGCACTCTGCTTATGAAAATGTACCTCAGAGTTGTTCTCGGCCTTGGTTCCCAGGAAGAACTGAGATAGGACAGGGCCTTGCAACCCCCTGGGGCTTGGAGCTCTGGAATTTGTTTTGTCTTTCTGCTTAGGGAAAGGCTATGGAAAGTTACTTGAAAAACTAGCTATTAATATAGTAGGCTACAGAGCCACAAAAATATGTGCAGAGAGTACAGAGAACATATAAAAGAAAAAAGGCAGAAACCAAACGGCATTCACTCCCCCCCCCCCCCCCCCCCCCCCCGCCCCTTTCCCCCTTTTTTAGAGACTAACAAGACTCTGTCTTGTCTAGTCTCTACTCTGCATTCAATCATACCTCTGGTTTATACAACTGGCTATCCCACTAGTTTTACACAGATGCTAATTATAACTACAGTTACCATGAACATTTCTTTTATCTAGGTTCAGTTTGGTAACCATGAAGTGAGTGTACTGAAGATATTCAAGATTCAGTAAGCTCTTTTGAGAGTTACTTGGTGTAGAATTTGAGTTTGCTTTCAAATTTCAACCAAAATTCTAAAAAAATTTTTCATTCAGATTTGCATAATAACAACAACTAGTGTTAATGATTTTGTGGCTAGTAGGAAATTAAGAGCTATTTTGTTTTGTCAACAGCCTTTAATATGATTAAACATTACATTTGGAATCACAGCTCCATGGCACAGGCCCAATCTTTATCTTGGGGCAAAACTTACCAGGCCAGATTCTCAACTTTGACAAGTTGTCCTTATGAAGAGCTTTTGGATACATTTTGGACTAGAGTTACATGCAAATTTTAGGACCAAATTTGAATCACGGTTACCAACTGTACAGATAAGAGTTACAAAAGAACAGTTTAAATCATATCATCTCAATTTGTATCAGTCTCTGTTTTCTGGCTGTCTATGGAGCAGACGTCTTCTTAACTCTGGAGCAGTGAATTCAAGGCTCTCTGCCAGCAGCTTTGCATTTGGTGAGGGTAGTCAGACTTGAATACTGCTTTTTTACTTATCTCGTAAGATACTTGTCCTTCATTCAAACATAGACTCAGTCTCAGCTTGAATAGTTATTGCAGTCTTCCTTCCTTCTAGATGACTTGCTCAGTTCTAGATCTTTCATTGATATATCAGTCAGCTTTTATGTGATGCACATTTGATTAACACTTTTCTTCATGTTACCTGGTTCGTGGTTGTTACTCTAACCTGTGTTTGCCATCTCGCATAGCTGCCTCTCATCTGCATAACACTCCAGTCGGCACATCTTTCAGTCTGCTCTCTGGAATAGGCTTCTTCCATGGTCTGCAAACAGTCAGACTTAAATACATTATCAGTTAGTGCTGGGAACAGACATACTAGGATTGACAGCAAACGTTTTCAGAATAACATTATCCAGTTTCAGTAGCATGGCATAGGGTCCATGTCTTCTATGTTCACAGAACAAACTTACAGTCGGTTGCATGCAACTGTTGGATGTATCAATTCTTGGCTGCTGGTTGGATGCAGCAATTTTCAGTTGCTGACTGCCCTAGTTCTCCAGTTTCAGGATTATTTTACATAATAGTAAAGAGTCCTTGGTCTTTTTTACTCACAAGGATACAGGAGAAGGTCTTTTACAAATTTAACTCAGTAAACCATTCTAAGATAGTTGTTAACACAGGACTCTGCTTACTTATAGCATGGTTTAAGGGAGCCTAAAAACGGCTTCTTGTTCTTTGGGCTCGGTGTTTCCCTTTTGAGTGCTTACCAGAGCAGACAAAGAGCGCTCGCTGCCCTCGCACGGCCGGGGACGGGCGCGGCATGCGGGCACCCCCGCCCAGGGGCAACCCCGGCTCGCCCGCGCTCGGCCCGTGCTGCTGCTCACAGCGGCTCTCGGGTGTCCTTAAAACAAGCTCGTTACTGTGGAAAGTGCGATAGGGCCGTTCCTGCTCTTAGATCTCACACTCCCGGCCCGCTCTGGGCCCGTGCGGGCGGGGCCCAGGAGCAGCGAGTGAGCCGGGCCGTGGCCGCGCAGCGGCGGCCCCGCCTCCGCCAGAGCAGGGCCGAAGCAGCGCAGCGGCAGCCCCGGTCCCGGTTCGCTTCCTGGGACCGCTCCCCCGCGCATCCCCCGGCCGTGACCAGGGCAATGGCAGGAATCACCTCCGCCCCTCTCAGAGCGGCTGGTGCCCCGCTTCTGTCACGGGGGAGTGACCGCCCTGCTCGCGGAGCCGTCCCGGAAGTCCGGGAGTCGCCCTTGCCTTAAAATCTTGGAAAAACTTTTTACAGATGGAACATAGAAAGTGGGGGCTTCTCCCCCTTCCCTTACAATGGTGCGAACCGAGCTTTCTCGGCCGTTCCACAAAACTTGCTGGAAGCGAGGATCTCTCCCTCGCCTCCCACTAAGGAGCAGGCTGGACAACCAGCCTCTCCACAGACCTGTAGGAAGCGAGGATTTCTCACTCGCCTCCCACCAAGGAGCAGGCTGGGCACCCAGCCGCTCCACAAACCTGTAGGAAGTGGGAATCTCTCCCCAGCCTCCCACCAAGGAGCAGGCTGGGCACCCAGCCGCTCCACAAACCTGTAGGAAGTGGGAATCTCTCCCCAGCCTCCCACCAAGGAGCAGGCTGGACACCCAGCCGCTCCACAAACCTGTAGGAAGTGGGAATCCTCTCCCCAGCCTCCCACCAAGGAGCAGGCTGGACACCCAGCCGCTCCACAAACCTGTAGGAAGCGGGGCCCATCCCCCACCTCCTACCAAGAAGCAGACCAGGCCTCCCCCGGCCGCTCCATGCCCAGATGTCTCCAGGCCAGCTTTCAATTCAAAACTCGCATGTGCTAAACATGAAATAAACTTTCGCACTGTGATTTGCTTTTCTCTACCAGTGAACAATCTCAGCCGAGATCACACACCCGCCTCCTCCCCACCAGCCGATCTCTGGGGCAGGTTGGAAAATCGGCAACAGGAAAAACTTGGAGAAATGATTTCAAAAGCAAATTTTCTCACCACCACGCCAGGTTGTCCTGGGATCGCTAACAATTACTGACTTTAAACAGATACACAATACATAAACAATACACACACATACAAACTACACACTACACAACGAAAAGAACCACCTTTATACTACCTCCTGTGGGATCTTGGAACCATGGTGTCTCGACCTCAGGCCCGTGGCAGGGAATTCTTTAGATTGCTGTCAGAAAGGAATTCCTTGCAGGATGTTTTCGGTCCAGAGGAAGGGTACCAGGTTCTCGTGTCCCTTCTGGGTGTGCCAAATAACTGTTGCCTTTTCCCCCAGCCTGGAAAAGAAACTCGAGATCATTTTAGCAAGGAGGTAATATATAAGGGGATCTTTATTTTGAAGGTCTTCAGGAGCAGTTATGGAAAGGTGTCCATAAAAGCCCAGCCCCTCCAGGGGTGAGTACATATTTATAGCTTTTAGGAAATTAGCATAATTAAGAGCACCAATAAGGAGAACAAGTGGCGATTCAATTCACCCTCAGGTCCAGCCCCTTCCCTGGAGCCCCCCTCTCAGCACTGGCTTCACTCTGCTTATGAAAATGTACCTCAGAGTTGTTCTCGGCCTTGGTTCCCAGGAAGAACTGAGATAGGACAGGGCCTTGCAACCCCCTGGGGCTTGGAGCTCTGGAATTTGTTTTGTTTTTCTGCTTAGGGAAAGGCTATGGAAAGGTACTGGAAAAACTAGCTATTAATATAGTAGGCTACAGAGCCACAAAAATATGGGCAGAGAGTACAGAGAACATATAAAGAAAAAAGGCAGAAACCAAACGGCATCATTCCCCCCTTTTTTAGAGACTAACAAGACTCTGTCTTGTCTAAGCTGTACTACTGCAAATTCAACCATACTCTGGTTTATTACAACTGCATACCCACTAGTTGTTACACAGATGCTAATTATAAACTATCAGTTACTATGAACATTTCTTTATCTAGGTTCAGTGGTAACCATGAAGTGAGGTTGTACTGAATATCAAGGTTCAGTAATCTCTTTTGAGAGTTACTTGTTGTAGAATTTGAGTTTGCTTTCAAATTTCAACCAAATTTCTAAAAAAATTTTTCATTCAGATTTGCATAAGAACAACAACTAGTGTTAATGATTTTGTGGCTAGTAGGAAATTAAGAGCTATTTTGTTTTGTCAACAGCCTTTAATATGATTAAACATTACATTTGGAATCACAGCTCCATGGCACAGGCCCAATCTTTATCTTGGGGCAAAACTTACCAGGCCAGATTCTCAACTTTGACAAGTTGTCCTTATGAAGAGCTTTTGGATACAATTTGGACTAGAGTTACATGCAAATTTTAGGACCAAATTTGAATCACGGTTACCAACTGTACAGATAAGAGGTACAAAAGAACAGTTTAAATCATATCATCTCAATTTGTATCAGTCTCTGTTTTCTGCTGTCTATGGAGCAGACGTCTTCTTAACTCTGAGCAGTGAATTCAAAAGCTCCTCTGCCAGCAGCTTCTGGATCTGGTGAGGGTAGTCAGCGGACTTGAATGACTCTTTACTTAGCTCGTAAGATTACTTCCCTTCAGTCAACATTAGACTCAGTCTCAGGCTTTGAATAGTTGCTAGTCTCCTTCCTCTAGATGACTTTGCTCAGTCTAAATCTTTCATTGATATAATCAGTTCAGCTTTTTGTGATGCACATTCGATGTAAACACTTTCTCATGGTTACTGCGTCGTGGATTGTTACTGCAATAACCTGCTCTTTGTTTGCCATCTCCAAATGAAGCTGCCTCTCATCGCATAGCAGCCCCAGGCGGCACAGTCTTCAGGCGTCTGCTCTGCTGGAATGGTCTGCAAACAGTCAGACTTAAATACATTATCAGTTAGTGCTGGGAACAGACATACTAGGATTGACAGCAAACGTTTTCAGAATAACATTATCCAGTTTCAGTAGCATGGCATAGCGTCCATGTCTTCTATGTTCACAGAAGAAACTTACAGTGGGTTGCATGCAACTGTTGGATGTATCAATTCTTGGCTGCTGGTTGGATGCAGCAATTTTCAGTTGCTGACTGCCCTAGTTCTCCAGTTTCAGGATATTTTACATAATAGTAGAGTCCTGTCTTTTACTCCACAAGGATACAGTGAGAAGGTCTTACAAAAATTAATCCAGGTAAACCATTCTAAGATATTTGGTTAACACAGACCTCTGGCTTACTTATAGCAGGGGTTTAAACAGCCCTAAAACGGCTTTCTTGTTCTTGAGGCTCGGTGTTTCCCTTTGATGTGCTTACCAGAGCAGACAAAGAGCGCTCCCTGCCCTCGCGACGCGGGCGCGGCGCGGCATGCGGGGCACCCCCCGCAGGGGCACCCCGGCTCGCCGACGCTCGCCCGTGCTGCTGCCACAGCGCGCTCTCGGTTCCTTAAAATAAAACTCATTACTGTGGAAAGTGCGATAGGGCCGGTCCTTCCCGTAGATCTCACACTCCCGGCCCGCTCCGGGCCGGTGCGGGCGGGGCCAAGGGGCAGCGAGTGAGCCGGCCCGTGGCCGCGCAGCGGTGGCCCCCCCTCCGCCGGAGCAAGGCCGAAGCAGCGCAGCGGCGGCCCCGGTCCCGGTTCGCTTCCTGGGACCGCTCCCCCGCGCATCCCCCGGCCGTGACCAGGGCAATGGCAGGAATCACCTCCGCCCCTCTCAGAGCGGCTGGTGCCCCGCTTCTGTCACGGGGGAGTGACCGCCCTGCTCGCGGAGCCGTCCCGGAAGTCCGGGAGTCGCCCTTGCCTTAAAATCTTGGAAAAACTTTTTACAGATGGAACATAGAAAGTGGGGGCTTCTCCCCCTTCCCTTACAATGGTGCGAACCGAGCTTTCTCGGCCGTTCCACAAAACTTGCTGGAAGCGAGGATCTCTCCCTCGCCTCCCACTAAGGAGCAGGCTGGACACCCAGCCTCTCCACAGACCTGTAGGAAGCGAGGATTTCTCACTCGCCTCCCACCAAGGAGCAGGCTGGGCACCCAGCCGCTCCACAAACCTGTAGGAAGTGGGAATCTCTCCCCAGCTTCCCACCAAGGAGCAGGCTGGGCACCCAGCCGCTCCACAAACCTGTAGGAAGTGGGAATCTCTCCCCAGCCTCCCACCAAGGAGCAGGCTGGACACCCAGCCGCTCCACAAACCTGTAGGAAGTGGGAATCTCTCCCCAGCCTCCCACCAAGGAGCAGGCTGGACACCCAGCCGCTCCACAAACCTGTAGGAAGCGGGGCCCATCCCCCACCTCCTACCAAGAAGCAGACCAGGCCTCCCCCGGCCGCTCCATGCCCAGATGTCTCCAGGCCAGCTTTCAATTCAAAACTCGCATGTGCTAAACATGAAATAAACTTTCGCACTGTGATTTGCTTTTCTCTACCAGTGAACAATCTCAGCCGAGATCACACACCCGCCTCCTCCCCACCAGCCGATCTCTGGGGCAGGTTGGAAAATCGGCAACAGTAAAAACTTGGAGAAATGATTTCAAAAGCAAATTTTCTCACCACCACGCCAGGTTGTCCTGGGATCGCTAACAATTACTGACTTTAAACAGATACACAATACATAAACAATACACACACATACAAACTACACACTACACAACGAAAAGAACCACCTTTATACTACCTCCTGTGGGATCTTGGAACCATGGTGTCTCGACCTCAGGCCCGTGGCAGGGAATTCTTTAGATTGCTGTCAGAAAGGAATTCCTTGCAGGATGTTTTCGGTCCAGAGGAAGGGTACCAGGTTCTCGTGTCCCTTCTGGGTGTGCCAAATAACTGTTGCCTTTTCCCCCAGCCTGGAAAAGAAACTCGAGATCATTTTAGCAAGGAGGTAATATAAAAGGGGATCTTTATTTTGAAGGTCTTCAGGAGCAGTTATGGAAAGGTGTCCATAAAAGCCCAGCCCCTCCAGGGGTGAGTACATATTTATAGCTTTTAGGAAATTAGCATAATTGATTAAGAGCACCAATAAGGAGAACAAGTGGCGATTCAATTCCCCCTCAGGTCCAGCCCCTTCCCTGGAGCCCCCCTCTCAGCACTGGCTGCACTCTGCTTATGAAAATGTACCTCAGAGTTGTTCTCGGCCTTGGTTCCCAGGAAGAACTGAGATAGGACAGGGCCTTGCAACCCCCTGGGGCTTGGAGCTCTGGAATTTGTTTTGTCTTTCTGCTTAGGGAAAGGCTATGGAAAGGTACTGGAAAAACTAGCTATTAATATAGTAGGCTACAGAGCCACAAAAATATGGGCAGAGAGTACAGAGAACATATAAAAGAAAAAAGGCAGAAACCAAACGGCATCATTCCCCCCTTTTTAGAGACTAACAAGACTCTGTCTTGTCTAGTCTCTACTCTGCATTCAACCATACCTCTGGTTTATACAACTGGCTATCCCACTAGTTGTTACACAGATGCTAATTATAACTACAGTTACTATGAACATTTCTTTTATCTAGGTTCAGTTTGGTAACCATGAAGTGAGTGTACTGAAGATATTCAAGGTTCAGTAAGCTCTTTTGAGAGTTACTTGGTGTAGAATTTGAGTTTGCTTTCAAATTTCAACCAAATTTCTAAAAAAATTTTTCATTCAGATTTGCATAAGAACAACAACTAGTGTTAATGATTTTGTGGCTAGTAGGAAATTAAGAGCTATTTTGTTTTGTCAACAGCCTTTAATATGATTAAACATTACATTTTGAATCACAGCTCCATGGGCACAGGCCCAATCTTTATCTTGGGGCAAAACTTACCAGGCCAGATTCTCAACTTTGACAAGTTGTCCTTATGAAGAGCTTTTGGATACATTTTGGACTAGAGTTACATGCAAATTTTAGGACCAAATTTGAATCACGGTTACCAACTGTACAGATAAGAGGTACAAAAGAACAGTTTAAATCATATCATCTCAATTTGTATCAGTCTCTGTTTTCTGGCTGTCTATGGAGCAGACGTCTTCTTAACTCTGGAGCAGTGAATTCAAGGCTCTCTGCCAGCAGCTTTGGATTTGGTGAGGGTAGTCAGGACTTGGAATGACTCTTTTGACTTAGCTCGTAAGATTACTGTCCCTTCATTCAACATAGACTCAGTCTCTAGGCTTGAATAGTTGCTAGTCTTCCTTCCTTCTAGATGACTTTGCTCAGTTCTAGATCTTTCATTGATATAATCAGTTCAGCTTTTTGTGATGGTACATTTGATGGTAACACTTTTCTCATGGTTACCTGGTTCGTGGTTGTTACTGCATAACCTGTCTTTTGTTTGCCATCTCGCATGAAGCTGCTCTCATCTGCATACAGCTCCCAGGCTGGCACATCTTTCAGGTCTGCTCTGCTGGAATAGGCTTCTTCCATGGTCTGCAAACAGTCAGACTTAAATACATTATCAGTTAGTGCTGGGAACAGACATACTAGGATTGACAGCAAACGTTTTCAGAATAACATTATCCAGTTTCAGTAGCATGGCATAGGGTCCATGTCTTCTATGTTCACAGAACAAACTTACAGTGGGTTGCATGCAACTGTTGGATGTATCAATTCTTGGCTGCTGGTTTGATGCAGAAATTTTCAGTTGCTGACTGCCCTAGTTCTCCAGTTTCAGGATTATTTTACATAATAGTAAAGAGTCCTTGGTCTTTTTTACTCACAAGGATACAGGAGAAGGTCTTTTACAAATTTAACTCAGTAAACCATTCTAAGATATTTGTTAACACAGGACTCTGCTTACTTATAGCATGGTTGAAGGGAGCCTAAAAACGGCTTCTTGTTCTTTGGGCTCGGTGTTTCCCTTTTGAGTGCTTACCAGAGCAGACAAAGAGCGCTCGCTGCCCTCGCACGGCCGGGGACGGGCGCGGCATGCGGGCACCCCCGCCCAGGGGCACCCCCGGCTCGCCCGCGCTCGGCCCGTGCTGCTGCTCACAGCGGCTCTCGGGTGTCCTTAAAACAAGCTCGTTACTGTGGAAAGTGCGATAGGGCCGTTCCTGCTCTTAGATCTCACACTCCCGGCCCGCTCTGGGCCGGTGCGGGCGGGGCCCAGGAGCAGCGAGTGAGCCGGGCCGTGGCCGCGCAGCGGCGGCCCCGCCTCCGCCAGAGCAGGGCCGAAGCAGCGCAGCGGCAGCCCCGGTCCCGGTTCGCTTCCTGGGACCGCTCCCCCGCGCATCCCCCGGCCGTGACCAGGGCAATGGCAGGAATCACCTCCGCCCCTCTCAGAGCGGCTGGTGCCCCGCTTCTGTCACGGGGGAGTGACCGCCCTGCTCGCGGAGCCGTCCCGGAAGTCCGGGAGTCGCCCTTGCCTTAAAATCTTGGAAAAACTTTTTACAGATGGAACATAGAAAGTGGGGGCTTCTCCCCCTTCCCTTACAATGGTGCGAACCGAGCTTTCTCGGCCGTTCACAAAACTTGCTGGAAGCGAGGATCTCTCCCTCGCCTCCCACTAAGGAGCAGGCTGGACACCCAGCCTCTCCACAGACCTGTAGGAAGCGAGGATTTCTCACTCGCCTCCCACCAAGGAGCAGGCTGGGCACCCAGCCGCTCCACAAACCTGTAGGAAGTGGGAATCTCTCCCCAGCCTCCCACCAAGGAGCAGGCTGGGCACCCAGCCGCTCCACAAACCTGTAGGAAGTGGGAATCTCTCCCCAGCCTCCCACCAAGGAGCAGGCTGGACACCCAGCCGCTCCACAAACCTGTAGGAAGTGGGAATCTCTCCCCAGCCTCCCACCAAGGAGCAGGCTGGACACCCAGCCGCTCCACAAACCTGTAGGAAGCGGGGCCCATCCCCCACCTCCTACCAAGAAGCAGACCAGGCCTCCCCCGGCCGCTCCATGCCCAGATGTCTCCAGGCCAGCTTTCAATTCAAAACTCGCATGTGCTAAACATGAAATAAACTTTCGCACTGTGATTTGCTTTTCTCTACCAGTGAACAATCTCAGCCGAGATCACACACCCGCCTCCTCCCCACCAGCCGATCTCTGGGGCAGGTTGGAAAATCGGCAACAGGAAAAACTTGGAGAAATGATTTCAAAAGCAAATTTTCTCACCACCACGCCAGGTTGTCCTGGGATCGCTAACAATTACTGACTTTAAACAGATACACAATACATAAACAATACACACACATACAAACTACACACTACACAACAAAAAGAACCACCTTTATACTACCTCCTGTGGGATCTTGGAACCATGGTGTCTCGACCTCAGGCCCGTGGCAGGGAATTCTTTAGATTGCTGTCAGAAAGGAATTCCTTGCAGGATGTTTTCGGTCCAGAGGAAGGGTACCAGGTTCTCGTGTCCCTTCTGGGTGTGCCAAATAACTGTTGCCTTTTCCCCCAGCCTGGAAAAGAAACTCGAGATCATTTTAGCAAGGAGGTAATATAAAAAGGGATCTTTATTTTGAAGGTCTTCAGGAGCAGTTATGGAAAGGTGTCCATAAAAGCCCAGCCCCTCCAGGGGTGAGTACATATTTATAGCTTTTAGGAAATTAGCATAATTGATTAAGAGCACCAATAAGGAGAACAAGTGGCGATTCAATTCCCCCTCAGGTCCAGCCCCTTCCCTGGAGCCCCCCTCTCAGCACTGGCTGCACTCTGCTTATGAAAATGTACCTCAGAGTTGTTCTCGGCCTTGGTTCCCAGGAAGAACTGAGATAGGACAGGGCCTTGCAACCCCCTGGGGCTTGGAGCTCTGGAATTTGTTTTGTCTTTCTGCTTAGGGAAAGGCTATGGAAAGGTACTGGAAAAACTAGCTATTAATATAGTAGGCTACAGAGCCACAAAAATATGTGCAGAGAGTACAGAGAACATATAAAAGAAAAAAGGCAGAAACCAAACGGCATCACCGGGAGCACAGTGCCTTAGGGCCGGGACACAAAAAGTGTCCCTTTTCTCTGAGAAAGAGAACTCTGCCCCCCAGTTTCTTGATGTCAGTTTGGAGGAGGGTTTTGGCCCTGCAATGGCAGCCAGTGTCCTAGTCGGTGGCAGCTTGGGTCTGCGAGGGATCTTGCTCCATGCGGAATTTGAAGAGGCGGCAGTCGACTCCCAGACATGGGCCTACGATACAAATGATGGCACTTTTCCACGTGAAAGAAAACTTAGGCCCCCAGATTCATGATGTCGGTTTGGTGGAGGGTTTTGGCCCTACAAATGCAACCAGAGTCCTGGTTGATGGCATCTTGCGTCAGCGAATAATCTTGATCCATACGGAATTTCAGGTGGCGTCCGGGAGCAGAGTGCCTTAGGGCCGGGACACAAAAAGTATCCCTTTTCTCTGAGAAAGAGAACTCTGCCCCCAGTTTCGTGATGTCAGTTTGGAGGAGGGTTTTGGCCCTTCAAGGGCAGCCAGGTTTCTCTGTCGGTGGCAGCTTGGGTCTGCGAGGAATCTTGATCCATGCGGAATTTGAAGACGCAGCAGGAAGCAGAGTGCCTTAGGGCCGGGAAACAAAAAGTGTCCCTTTTCTCTGAGAAAGAGAACTCTGCCCCCCACTTTCTTGATGTCAGTTTGCGAGGAGGTTTTGGCCCTGCAAGGGCAGCCAGGTCCTTGTTGGGTGGCACCTTGGGTCTGCGCAGAATTCTTAATCCATGCGGAATTTCAGCATGCTGCTGTCAACTCCCAGATATGTGGCCTTCGATGCAAACAATGGCGCAGTTCCATGTGAAAGAAAACTCAGTCCCCCAGATGCATGATGCCAGTTTTTAGGAGGCATTTAGCCCTACAATTGCAGCCAGAGTTCTAGCTGATGGCAGCTTGGGTCTGGGAAGGATCTTGATCCATGCAGCATTTCAGGTGGCGTCCGGTGTTGCCTTTTCCCCCAGCCTGGAAAGAAACTCGAGATCATTTTAGCAAGGAGGTAATATAAAAGGGGATCTTTATTTTGAAGGTCTTCAGGAGCAGTTATGGGAAGGTGTCCATAAAAGCCCAGCCCCTCCAGGGGTGAGTACATATTTATAGATTTTAGGAAATTAGCATAATTGATTAAGAGCACCAATAAGGAGAACAAGTGGCGATTCAATTCCCCCTCAGGTCCAGCCCCTTCACTGGAGCCCCCCTCTCAGCACTGGCTGCACTCTGCTTATGAAAATGTACCTCAGAGTTGTTCTCGGCCTTGGTTCCCAGGAAGAAATGAGATAGGACAGGGCCTTGCAACCCCCTGGGGCTTGGAGCTCTGAAATTTGTTTTGTCTTTCTGCTTAGGGAAAGGCTATGGAAAGGTACTGGAAAAACTAGCTATTAATATAGTAGGCTACAGAGCCACAAAAATATGGGCAGAGAGTACAGAGAACATATAAAAGAAAAAAGGCAGAAACCAAACGGCATCATTCCCCCCCTTTTTTAGAGACTAACAAGACTCTGTCTTGTCTAGTCTCTACTCTGCATTCAACCATACCTCTGGTTTATACAACTGGCTATCCCACTAGGTTACACAGATGCTAATTATAACTACAGTTACTATGAACATTTCTTTTATCTAGGTTCAGTTTGGTAACCATGAAGTGAGTGTACTGAAGATATTCAAGGTTCAGTAAGCTCTTTGAGAGTTACTTGGTGTAGAATTTGAGTTTGCTTTCAAATTTCAACCAAATTTCTAAAAAAATTTTTCATTCAGATTTGCATAATAACAACAACTAGTGTTAATGATTTTGTGGCTAGTAGGAAATTAAGAGCTATTTTGTTTTGTCAACAGCCTTTTATATGATTAAA